>MJUU01045594.1:13833-25281 GCA_002080025.1 Modiolus philippinarum
ATTTGTACATAAATTACAGAAGTGCCTCTTAGTACTATTTTTGATTTTGGAGTATTTTTCTGAAAAAAATTTACATTAGTGAACTTAATCGTATTTTTCTTTTTTTTTCTTTTTGACACAGAGGGTACACAGCCAAAATAAAGTTTGCGGGGGCATCATATGTGTCTTACAGACACAAACATCATACTAAGAAACCACTTTTAAATCTGCACCTTGCGCGGGGGCATTTCATCCTCTAGTCTAGAACTGAGATCAAAGTATGCTTAATTTTAGCCATTTTTCACCTGATTTTACATAGAATGCACGGGAAAATATGGAAACGCGCTTTTAAGCATAATAACTTTTTATCCATTAGAATTTGATGTGTTTTTGTGAACAGTTAATTAATGATGTAATTTATTGGTTACAATAAAAAAATGTATATGTCATCATGTTTTTAACGGAGATATTTAACAAAGTTTCCGGATTAAACATTATTTATGGGAAAGGGGAGTTAATTCGCGGAAAAGTAAACGAAATATGACGGTTCACATCTGTCATTCAATTGTGACGTCACAAAGAAAAAGCCGTCAAATTACTGTTCCGGCCCGAAAATCAAACCTACCCCGTATCCGACTCTTTATTTTTCTAATGCGCGATTAAATTGCGCAGCGCAACAGTGTCTATCTACCTTAAAGCAAGCACATTGTCATAAAATGTGAAAGGAAACAGATTAAACACTGTGTAGATTCATGCACAATGGTGTATTTTTCCATTATTTTTAAGAGGAACTGTCAGTTATTGATATAGAAACATCAACAAATCTGTCAAAACATCACGTCATTTGACTCAAGGGGACACATTTAATCGATCTTAAAAGATCTCATTACTAACATTTACGACAAAAGGAACGATTTAAATTTCAAAATTATCGAGTTCCCTAACATGGACAGTAATATTCCAGCTTCTTCTGCTTACTGAGTGTATGTTTCATAGTTGATTCGTTACACGAGACCTAGCACAAATTATAAAGACTTTCTCATTAGACATAGTTATCTCCATGACCGCCTTATTAATCAAGGCTTCAAAAAATTACGTCTCATACGATCATTAAAAGAGTTCTTTAACAGATATTAGTCCCTTGTGGAAAAATTTCGGTTCGAAATGGTGAATGAAAGGATAAAGAGTAAATGCTCTGATTCAAGATTTTTTTGACTTACAACTGGGGTTATCATTTCTTTTAGCTGTCTAGGACCTTTCAAAAGCAATTGCTGTTGAGTTGCTACCGGACACTACGGCAATGGAAGAGGAGGCTTGGTCTGCCATAAAACCGATTTTACCCACCATTTCTTTTGAAATGCTTGTACCAAGTCAGTACCATTTCGGCTCTTGACAACTCTGTTCGGTAATTTTGTTATTGCCCCCATATTTGTCAAATCTCGATAAGTTAAAATCGAAGGCACCAGGTGAAATTATTCGTGTTATCCGAGGTCCGAGAGATCCGATGTAGAGATTAGTGTATCTATAACAGATAAGTAAGCAACATGAGTGAGTGGGAGCAATATTTTCCGTCTGTGTTAGACATTTTAATTGTTGTGTTGTTGTGGTAAAAAATCAGCAGACGAATATTCATGCTCTATCAAATTTTATTCCAAAAAGAAAAAAGGACAGGAAAATATCAAGCACTGTGAAGTGTCAATTTAACTGTCTCATTAAACTTATACTCTAAGATAGTGTTCAGTCTCTACTGTAATTTCCATGACAACATTAGAGTCTTTATTTGCAGTAGGACTGTTACTTCGCGGGGAACAGATCATGCTTACCATTACGAAAACACCTGATGATACCTTAAATTTTTACGCGGTTCAAACTGTAAGTGGAGTTGTTTATTCAAAATATAACGTTCACTTTCCACATTATTTGATTTTAATGCTGCTGATGAGAGGTTACTCCTTGAAACACGTGTACAGCATAACGAACTTTACTAGTTTTTTTTTCTACAATTTCGGTATTTTTGTATTTTTAAACCATTGGATTGATACCACCGCTGGTGGACCAGAGGTCCCCGAGGGTATTCACCAGTCCAATAGTCAGACTTGTCTGACATGAAAAATTTAACTTGCGTTTTATAGAAATTTACTGTTTTTATCAAAATTCAAACCCCCTAAAATACTAAGGCTTCATTCCTTGTATGATACTCCGTTAATTTCCTTGGTACTGGATTTGACCTCCTATTTCGATATTATTTGGTAATGCGTGCATCTTCATTGACTGCTTTTGGATTCAGGCTTTCCATATTATTTGATTTTAATGCTGCTGATAAGGGGTTACTCATTGAAACACATGTACAGCATAACAAAATTTACTACTTTTTTACTGTAACTTCGGTATTTTTGCATTTTATATTTTTTCACCAAATATTTTGTTTCCAATGTATTTATGTAAGCGTACTTTCTTTCCAGCGTGCAGAATTTATATTTATGCTTGGGTCATTTGAATTGTAACAAAAAATAGCATGATTTTGTTTCACTCGCATGGGCTCAAATGACAGCTTACATTAACTAGCTATAGTAATTATTCACACCTTTTTAACAAATGTATATACACTTCAATAAGGTTTAAAACATTTTTCTGTGATGTATACTTTCATGGGGATTTTAAGATTAAGAGCAAGAATGAAAGCGTTGTTCTATTTGCTTAATATTACCATGTTTTAAAGGGATTTTGCCGCATGTACATTTACTCCATATACATTTATTTCTTCATTTCATTTTTATTTTAATTTTGACACAGCCAGACATTTGAAACTTTTGACGGGACAATACTTTATATCCGAGATTTTGAATCAATTGAGTTGAGTCGTCAGAGGTAAAAATGCATTAAAGGGGAAATTGCCGGAGCGTCAGTTTATTTTGAAACACATTCGAGTGTTTTGAGACAACTTTGTTGGACCCTATTGTCCTGCTGTACTTTGTCCTAATTTTCGGCCAACCATCTCGAGATGACGACAACAGATACTGGAGTGTCAATTTCAGCTGTTGCTAGAAACAAATAGTTTTTTAATTAGTAGTTAACTTCTGTTGGTGAAGTCCTCGTATAAACTGAAATATATAAATGCTGTTTGCAGAGAAGAATTTATATTACCACTCACGGAAATTTACAATTAGGAAATTTGGAATCATCGCACTCCTATTATGCTTGTAAATAAATACTTCGACTAAGTTAGGAAATACATTTTGAATTTTAGTCATTAATTGTCTGAAACCCTTCTATCTTCGGTCTTACTCCTTTACTATTTTCAACAGGGTTCTTCTACTTTTTCCTTATGAATCTTTTCGGATATTGCTGCAGTTATCATGTTTATCTATCCTGTCCTTAAATTATCTGCACTGCCCTGTGGGGTACATTTGCAAATAAAGAATTTAATTTAATGTTTTTTATTAGGAGCTTTGTAAGTTCCCTCACCAAAAAATAAAAAAATAAGACACGACTTATCTGTTTTTTATGCATAACAATCAAATTTTTTTGTATCTTCTTCTTTTGAAAGTAATATGTGCCCATGGTGAAATAATAAAAAAAAATACATAAATCAAGAATGAAATAATATTTAATATAATTTAATAGCAAACAACGGCAGTAGAATACCGAAGGAACAAAAGAGTGGAATTCACAACAATCGAAGTCCAAGTACAAGGCCAAAACGAGGACACAGAAAACAATGACGTTGGACACAGAAAACAATGACGTTAGACACAGATTACAATTATGACGTTAGGCAGATACAGAGCACAGAAATAGAAATCACAACATTCAAAACCAAGACACTAACAGTGTGAAATCCATTGAAACTGAGAGTGACATCAGGTGCTCCGGAAGGGTAAACATGTCCTGCTCTGTAAACATCACCCGTCAGACTGTGAGTGAGGAAAATATGGTTTTGAAAGATCTGTTTGATAGCTTATTGGCAAATGTCATTTCCTAATCCTACGACATTACTAAACCAATTAAAATATCATGGTATTTGTTACTTCTCTAACCCTCAAACAGTACTATGTTAAAATTTAGAAACGACCCATTTCATTCTTTTCTCCTGGTTTTTTCCCGAAAAGACAAAGAGATGATATAGATATAAGCAATAATTTGCAGGATCACATAGATCAAACTTTGTCTTTTTGCAACAAGACGGCGAAAAGATGACATCACAAATACAATTCTAATTCAATTTTTTTTTCGTTTAAAACTGCATGCATTGTCTTTTGAAGGCATCTTCGTGTTCTTTGTCAAGCTTAACGGCATTTAGAAAGGCTTTTTGTGCACACTTTTTATCCCCATTTAATCGAAACGCTACCCCTAAACATCTGTGTGAATCTGCCTTTTCATGACCATTGTAAATGAAGTAATTCCGGGATATAGTCTGAATTATATTTCCGATTAACTCCCTACACCTTCTCATATCATTTAAATTGTAGTGACACAAAAATAATAGAAAATAACCATACACTACCGGTGGTAATACGTGTGGTAGCTTTGTCACCAAACCTTCCAGTTCCTTTGGAATCAAAGTTGATTTTCTGGTAAAATCTACTGTATTTAAGTAAAACATATTCATTACTTTCGGTAAACCCAAGGATGTGATATTTTCCGATTTAAGTACTTCACACTGATATGAAGTAAAAATTGCTTTGAAATACATTTTTTCTGGGGAACATTTTTGCAATGCATAACACAGAATGTCCATGGCTCTTTTGTATTGCCTCATTTGATAAAACATCGATGCCACCAATAACCATCCGGAGACAGCATCGTGATATAATGCTTGCATCAAATAACATTGGCATGTTATGTATTGTCTGTAAAGTTTCTTGTTATTATATGTACTACAAAGTTGTACAGACTGGGCTCCGTAACTGCACCCCCGGGAGCTAAAACGCATTATTGAGCGTATGACAAACGAAGATCTATACATTTGCATTATTTGAACTGGATATTTCATGGCCTTGTGCAGTGGTAACAGTGGTTCCATAATTTGTGAATGCACAATTAAGAGTAACTGCAAAACAAATGTATCACCTTCGAAATGAAACTTCTGGTTGTAATTGAAATTTGTTAATTGTGGTGAAAGTAATATACATTGCCACTTGAGGGTGTGTAATGTACGAAGCTTATCTAACAAAATATGGCGTTTCTCTCCCTCTATCCGGTTCTCAAACATGTTGTTTTCTGGAATAAAGTAATTAACACAAATTGAATATTCGACACAATAGAGCAGTCTTTCTAAACTTAGCATGAAACATGGAACAAGATTATTTGGCCTCCACATTGATAAGGGTAATTCTTCAGACAGCCAAAATATAATGTTTTTAATGAAATAAGAGCACAGTAAACTCTTGCACTGTGGATCCTTGTTTATTAAGTCTTTTAAAACTATTTTCATAAGTGCGTAGCATAACAGTTGTGTGTGAGAAAAGGAATGTATCAATATTTTTTCACTTATCGAAAAGGAGACTCGCCATTGTATACTTTCATTTGGTGAACCCTTTACACCAATAGGAACAAATAAAACTCCATGTTTAACAATTTGCTTTTTCAATTCGATAGTGGGCCATGCATTATGTGGTCTCCATATCCACTGGATAGCCTGACTAAACCAAGAGCTACAGCGCAGACAATAAGCGAAATCAAATATATCATTCTTATCTGTTATACAAGGGCCATGAGGCTTTGTACCTTCCAGTGTAAGAGGAAAAAGCATGTATCCCACGGCTGAAAAATGTTTCATTGTTAGTATGTTTGATAAAAATAGATCACTCCCTACCATTTCACATAAATTCACGTAAAGACCATTTGTACTACTGCAGTGTAATAATTTAACAAATCCTGGTTTTGTGTCGTCTGTCAGTGCTTGAAAAACTGCTGTTCTGTTTGGATCTAGCTCGATATCTGTCATCTCCTGGAATACGAATGGACCTTTATCGAGGTACATATAGTCCTTATCGCTCCCTAACATCTCAATACCCTCACCAAAACTACCACTTGTAATAAGTGCCCTAAATTTATTGGAAGCAATGCTGTCTACAAATGTATTCCACATTCTTTTTATTCTCACTGTTTCCTCTGTTCCTACTATACACTGACATAGGTATTGATACAAACTTAAAGATATTTGAGGTAAATCTTTGTCTGAAAAAATAAATGATGGTTTAAAATAACTAAAAATATGAGTACTTTAACGAAGATTTTCGTAAGCAAATTTAGATGAAAATGTAAATGATTACATTGTGCATGCCGACACACGTGTCGTGTCATTTTTATATTTTCTGACTGCAATTTTCAAATAAATTCAGAATTGCGCGTAGGTGCACTGCAATAAATGTTTGTGTATTTCCATTTTTCTAATAAGCAGTTAAATGCCGTAACTAAAATTCCCTTTGTCTGGAATTTTCAGATATAAAAATATTAATTTCTTTTTATTGAAGCATTATATCCTTTGATCTGATTTCATGAACTCCTGATAAGAAATAGAGAACTCTGTAATAAGATTACGTTCATAATTTTTACTATTTCCGAGTTATAAAAGAAATGATAAAAATTTATCTTCCGTCGGAGTCCTAGTGATCTTAGCTTTCGGTAGTACATGAACAGATAAATCTTACTGTTTTAACCTGCAAGATACTAATGAAGGACGATTTCCAACTTTAATATAAAGTTCATCACATTTAAATAGGATTTTTCAAAAGTTCCAAAGTTTGGTGACAGATCGTTGCATAGCTCTCACCACTGCTGATTCAATACATTGTAGGAGCAAGGGGAGAGTGTCAGGTTTAGAATTTTTAACATCTCATGAATATAAGAGATTCGAAACGTAATAAAAAAAACCAGAATGTCAATTGTTCCAAGAACAATTGATAGGTATTTTCCAAAGTTTCGTTAATATGTTCTCATTATTGATTGTCCTAATAAATTGACTTATTTTCTTTCTAAAACTATCATTTAAATGATTAAACAAACAGTCTAAGCTTCATATGTATCTATTTTTGATAATCTTAACGTCAACTGCAGTTGTTGGCTTTGAATTTGACCTTGACCTCAATGAAAGGTCATGTCCTACTGACACTTTTTTTAATGGAATGTCCTTTTTATCTTCAAAGAAAGCTATCAGCATGAAACCTACATCATACATCAAAAATTACTCATAACAGTTGGTCTTATAATTTTTGATCCAAAGTAAGAAATGAAAGTTTTAAAAAGATACACGTTTTCGTCATCACATTTAACAACCTATCTGTAACGGCTGCAGAGTTGATTACAATTTGGGAGACAATTCTTGTTTTAAAAATAGATCGGATTCACAGGGTCAGTCTGATCGAGACCTGACCCGGCAGATGAATGGTACCAAGTATCAAAAGAAAGAATATTCAAATTCCCTTTTTTTCATATTTTTGAACGCCTGTGGACAGCATAACTTTGGTCAGTAGACGGATCATTATCAAATTTTAGTATGATGTTTCTTGGCACACGCGTAAACTGAGATTATAATTTTGAGTTTTTGACCCCGTCCGTTTTAGAATTAGGGATCAAAAAGGGGTAAAATTGGGTGTTTTCACATATTTGATATTATTAATCGGATTTTGATGGGGTGTCAATAGTATGTCAACGGATAAACGTAGCATGTACGGTTCCCGAGATAAATTGGGACCAAAGAGGGGCAAATCTAAAAACAATATTTTTAATATTTTTAATCCTATTTTGATGCAGTTTTTTCAAAGATTCCTTGTGAAAATTAAAACTTTCCTCCACTATTAGATTTTTGGTAACTTGTTTCTTTTCCCAGCTATGAGGGACCGAACGGGCCAAAACTGAAAATTTGCAGATTACCTAAAATTTTTATTTTTCATCAGATTTTGATGAGAATTTCTTGGATTTCTCTTTATTAAGCTTCCGGAAATCATGGCTTCAACGGATTTGGCGTAGCTGGTACCGTTTCTGTACTATAAGGGGTCAAGGGGCAAAAATTCAATTTTGAAAATATGTAAAATCTTTTTTTTTATCGGATTATAATAGGGTGCGTTTTAACGGATTCCTCTAATAGTAACGTTTAAAATGACCACTTTGAGATACCTCTTATAATTTCCGATCTGTATAAGGAATCATCAGGGCTAATTTTTATTTTTCCTAGTTTTTGTCCGGCAAATTTCTGAGTTAAATTCTTTACTGTGTTCATCTAATTATTGTGTCAAGCTCATTAGTATGTCCACAATCACTTTAAATTACACTTGTTCAAATTTCAGTGGTCTACATGCTGCGGTCGTATCATGCTGCGCTTGGCTTGGCCCTTTATTTCGTACTAAAATTACTATCTTTGCTCTGATATCAATTATTTGAAAAGATAAAGTTAAATATTTAGATAAGATTACTAAAATATTTTATTAAAATGTCATCTAATTAACTATCACCTATGATAAACATTTCACAAAGTATATAATTGTTGAGTTGGTTATAATTAGAATTCACAACCATTTAAAACACATGTACAATACCAATTCTAATGTAGTTTAATGTAGTCTGATTGGTTAATACTATAATTTTCAAGGTATAGATTTCACGGTTGACATTCCTGAAATTGACACGATTAATACGCGCCTGTTTATGAAATAAAATGGAGGCAATACACATCGCTTCAACTTCTGCATTCGGCTTGTGGTGGACATTTTGAAAGAGAGTAAAAAAATTCTCAGAGCGAAGAGGAAAGTGACATGTGTCTTGTTACATAAATGAGACAGAGATATTTAAGAAGCAGATTTTGACCGAGCGTTATGACTCCGCAGACGACAGCACCCAGGATACAAACAATTCAAATATTATCTCCCGTACAAAATACATTGCCATTAAAAATCTTACCAGAAAGTTTCGTTTACACTCTCATTCTTTTTCCAAGATGTATATCGGCTGTGTGGCATCCGACAAATGTCCAGAGTTAAAAATATTAAATTACAAATTAACCCACGAACATTTCCCAGACGTTTAGCCTTGAAACTCTAGCAATACTTCACCGTTATAAAACGATGGTAATGTGTAATTATCCTTACAAGGATCCATTTGATTTGACGGCGCCTCTGAATGTCCCATGGAAATACAGAAACTTCTTTTTCACGCGAATCGTGTTGCCATCTTCCGGACACCGAATGCACAAGTGATGGCCTGTTTATCACATTTTTGACAAGTAACCAACCGTCTGTTCAGCTGTTCCTAAATACATTCAACTCACATGTCAATGTTACGCTACCATATTTCCAAATCCAGTAAGCCTCGATAAATAACAAATATCCTTTCCCTCTGACTGACAGTCGGAAACCCGTTTATCGGCGCCATATTGCCCTAGTAAAATGACATGCACTTTTGGTTAAATCGCTCATGCCAAATATTTTTATTAAAAAAATTAATTATTTCAAATAACATAATTGAATCTCCGATTTTATTTAAAATCAAGTCGAAAATAAATGAATTATTGTTAATAATATAACGGGACTATATTCCAGGTGGAGTAATATTGCAATTCGCCGTTCTGATGTTGATTTCAAAAGTAGTTAATGTAATAAACATTGTAAAATGTACAACTACATTAGAATGGAGATAACTGTATTGTATTTGAAGATTTGGAGGCATCAATTGGGGATTTGATGGTCGCAAATATCCGTTTACTGGCTCCGCTAACGCGTCGCCAGTAAACTCAATTTGCGACCATCAAATCCCCAATTGATGCCTCCAGTTATCTCCTAATTAGTGTCATCATGACAGATATGATATTTTGAATATCATTGCTGCAGCAAAATACAGCTATACATATTTTAATTTGACAATAATAGAATAATAGAATGATATGTTATAACAGAGAACAAAATGGATAGAAGAAAAAAAAACATAAATATTAAGATAATACATCTGATCTCAATTTCAAGGCTGGCTTTAAATAAAGACACAACTTTATATGAAATCTTATAACAGAGAACAAAATGGATAGAAGAAAAAAAACACATAAATATAAAGATAATACATCTGATCTCAATTTTCAGGCTGTCTTTAAATAAAGGCAGAACTTTCTGGTAAGACCTCTTGATTTTGCCTGTAATAAGTCAGTAAGCTTCCTACAATTTAGCCATGAACAATAATATTTTGGTAAAAAATTGTTCCTTAATATTCTATATAAAGGACAGACAAGGATAAAATGGTATTCGTTTTCTATACTCTTCATATTACAACAAATACATTTACGCTCATGTCTAGGAATCGTAGTATATCTTCCAACTTCAACATTAAGTTTCAGTGTACCACTACGTAGTTTTGTTAATAATTGTATATCGAAACACAAATCTAAGTAATTTTCATAACAAAAATCATATTTAAAAACTCTATGAATATGAGGTTTCTCACATTCCTGCAACAATGCACGCCAAATTTGAAAAAATTGGTCATAAATTCGACTAATAATAAATGATAACGTCACATTTGTATTGCCCTGATTTATCCATACATAATTCAGTCCCAGACTGAATAATAAGTTACGAACACATGAGGCCCATTTTTTTACAATTATTGGCATCATTTAAATATAAATTATAAACATCAAATACAGCATTTGGTTTATCTAAAACTATATGAAACAAATATTTAATAATTCTATGTTTACGCAATACATACATGAGTAGTTTACCAAGCTCAACCCTTAAAAAATGATGGTAAATTTTTACCAAGTTTGATATTACTACTGTTTGAATAATTACACAATTGATATAAATAACTCATGAATCAGTCAGACATTTCCACTTTATTCAATTATCAAAAGCTGACATTAGATTTAAGAAAACTCAAAAATGGTTCACTTGAGGAGTCACATTTCACGCCTTGAATATAAATCAACATCTAAAGAATTTTTTGTTCTTTACACTTCATTACATATCTCTTACGCTTTACGAATTATTTCGCAAAAACGTGTTATTTATATATATATCCCTCACTCTGATGGGATCGAAGCTTGCAAAGAAGTTTGGGAATCCCGCCCGGTCAAAATTCCACCCACAGAATGTCTTGTTACCATGCTTACAATGGTTCTTAAAAAGAACAATTTTACTTTTAATGGCGGACACTATTTACAAATAAATGGAATAGCTATGGGCACCAAAATAGCTCTTTCCTATGCTAATATATTTATGAGCAAATTCGAAAATCAACTTTTCGAATTGTCTATCGAAGAACCGCTTTCTTGGGTATAGATTTATAGATGATGTGGACATTAAATGGACTGAGAGTGATGAAAAATTACAAAACCAACAGCTTGCACCCATCTATCAAGTTTACTTCAGGAATATCGAAGACTACCATCTCCTTCCTTGATACTACCAGCTCTTTATCGGAAGGTGAACTGTCCACAGATTTATATTGCAAACCCACGGATACAAACCAATACCTTTTGCC
>MJUU01045594.1:25453-35857 GCA_002080025.1 Modiolus philippinarum
TTTATGCAAATGCAAGTGTCGAAAATGAAAACGCTGAAGACGGAAATATTGATATTTTTTATTTACACCTGTTCTATAGTGAGTAAATGAGATTAGGGACCGACCATTTAACTTGAAGGGGGGGGGGAGGGGGGGGGCTATGGTTTTTCTAAAAAAAGAAAAAACTGATCTGGAGCCGCTTTTATGTGAAAAAAAAATATTTTGGCTGCCAAATGATGAAAAAAAAAATTCTGGCGGAGGCTTTCTGCCCAAAAAAATAATGTTAATTTTGAAAAAAAAAATATTTTGTTGATACACGTGGAAAAAATTTAAAAAAATTCTGTCCGAGAAAAAAAACATAACTCCCCCCCTTTTCAGGTTAAATGGTCGGTCCCTTAGTTCATAGGTTTCATATCTGTGTCAATTTCTTGAATTTCTCAACCTTTTGTGTGTCTGAAAAGCAAGAACAGGCTTGATATNCCCCCCTTTTCAGGTTAAATGGTTGGTCCCTTAATGAATCCAATCAAATACTTGACACTGAATAATATTTCGTTATCATTGTTTAGGCAACTTTTATCCTTTAACTAGGGAATCAAATATACAAAAAAAAATCAACAGTGTATGACAAATTATTTAGCCTATAAAACGGTCATAATTACCTGACATTCTGATTTGCACTGAATATACTATCCCTTGACCATTAGGATTTTTCTAAAGCATAGTTTTGTTTCCAGTTTCTTGTTTGCCATCATGATTTTTTCTAATGTCCTGAAACAGAACTACAGTTGTGATTAATTAATTGACAATTGTCTGAAAGCAAAACAACTGTTTCTATATTTTTTGATTGGACAATAAATCTTAGTTATAGAAAATAACAATGCATATTTTAAACAATATATTTAAAAGGGGTCAAAGTCCATCATTGCAAAAAAAAAAATTCAACAGAATATATAAATTGAACATATTAAAAACATATTGTGATCTGTAATTATATTTCAGTTTCGTATTCCTCATTATGTGTCATACATATTGTTAATTTTGAAATTATTAAATGTTTATTATAATACTGAAATATATTTTTCTAATTTGCAGACCTGAACTTTCCAATGATAGTTATTTATACTTGATATATGTACTTCAAAAGTTTATAACAATTGTATCTGCAAAGTTAAACAAAAGGAATAGGACACAAGCTTATCCAGCTATTCTCACATAAAATATAATATTGTACAATAAACATTTTAATAAAACATGCAATATCTTTGAATAATTACTTAGAATATGCATTTCGTATTATTTTTTCTCATCATTATCCCCATTATTACCCCCATTTTCTTCTGAATATATTAATTGTAATAAGAGGATGTCTATGGCAAAGTCAGACAGTCGGTGGCACATTACAAATTTTGTTTATACATATCTATTAGCATTTGGAATCACAAACACCTATAATCTCCAAAACTGAGTTCGGTTTTTAATTTACCGCAATAAATTTATAGTAATACGTTATACTGCAAGCACTAAAAATATGAAATTAGGGGAGATAACTCCTTGATTTTGTACACAATTAGTCGCTTTGTTAAGGAATTTAAATATCATATTTTGAGCCACCCATGATAGATATGGAAAAATGTCTCTTAATATATATGAATATGAAAAATATGATATGAAAAAAGATATGAAAAATTAGCTCCTAGCAAGAATTTTTGCATAAGCTTTTACTTGAAACACTGTAAATCAAACTTATTCCATTATCCTATCATTGAAGGCATGAAAGATTCATTATTGAACAAACTGTTTGCCACTTTTAGCGTATCTCTTTCTTTTTTCGTATGAGGCCAAGTTTTTACAAGGGCTAACACAGAAAGAACAAAATCATTTAGCCTAGTAATTTAATTTCAGCTTCCGCTACATAGACGATGTTCTCTCTCTTAATAACCCAAATTCAAGAAATATTTACACCAGTTTTAACCCAATGATCTTGAAATTAAAGAGACAACTGATACACCTACTTCAGCTTCGTACTTAGATCTTTTGATATACATTGACGAAAATGGACTTTTGAAATCTAAGCTTTATGACAAACGTGATGATTTTATCTTCCAAATTGTGAACTTTCCCTTTCTGAGCAGAAATATACCTACCTCTCCAGCCTATGGAGTGTACATTTCACAGTTGATTCGTTACTGTCGATGGTTTATACAGTGATTTTTTAATAGAGCAAAAATACTGTCCCAAAAGCTGCTAAGTCAGGGATTTGTTCAGCCTGTTTTACTTTCATCCCTTGAGAAATTCAATGGCCGTCATCATGACAGCTTGACAGATATGACGTGTCTGTGTCCCAAATGACAACGGATATTTTCAGCTAGATTTCACGTGTTCACGGATTTGACTCATATCTGGATTGACTCACTGATAGTGTAACGGGTATCGCTTAGCGGAGCAGGACATGCTTACCCTTCAGGAGCACCTGATGTCACTCCCGGTTTTCATGGGAGTTCATATGAGTGCCTTAGTTCTTAATGTCGTCTTTTTATTTTCGTGCCTTGTGGCTGTCTCACGTCCTTGTTCTGTCTCTGTTTCTCTCTGTTGCCGTTTTTTCCATGTATCTGGACTTTGATTTTTGTGATCATCACTTCCCTTGTTCCTTCGGTATTCTACTGCCGTTGTTCTTCAAAATGGTATAATAAAATCCTGTTGATTTTAAAGGGTTTGAAGAGAACTACTTTGAACAGTCAGTGGAACGAAATTATATATGATATTTTGGTACATAAAATTATGTAAAAATTCTAATTTTCTAACTTTACGTATTTCAAAAAGTGGTTCCCATCCAGTTTTTTGTTGTACAATGAATAAACTGGCATAAATAGGGATAAACCTATAACAATTCAGACTCGTTGTTATTGTGGTTTTTTTTCTTCAAATAACTAGTATCCGAGTCGGTTAAACCACAACTGTCCAATATTTCACAGCCACATCAAAACAATGGTCTATTGTAAAGAAAATACAAATATATATTTTTAAGGTTATTTCTCACAATTTTAGTTAAATTTTTCTCGACACATTAAGGTGTTTGGCTATATTCTTTAATACAAAATTAATGTGGTTGTTCCATTTAGCATCTTGAAGTGCATGAGGTTATAACAAGATGTCTTTGAGCAGTTTCATTGAGATGTGCAGTTTCATTGAGATATTCTTTTTTCATTAATAGAAAAAAAATAATTTAAAATATATGTTTATATTTGAGTTTTTTCAGGGTTAGAATTATAAACCAAGTGGAAGACCATAATTCTAGTTCATCTGGACTATTATATATAAGTTTTTTTCCACCATTTGGTTTACCACTCGAATAGCCAATTAATCAATGGAAACAAACCACATCCAATAACCCAAATATCGAGAAACAAAATTTTTATAAGAAGACAAAGACAAACCAATGACCAACATATTCCTGACTTGGGACAGGCGCAAAAATTGCGATGGGGTAAAACTTGTTTTCTTGGATCCAAATATTGCTCATTAAAATTATTGCAGTTGAAGTTGACATATGTGTTATGGTCTCATGTTTATTTAAATGGTTCTTTATTGTATAATATAGAACAAAAAGATAGCGATTTGTGAATTTCCATTGTCAGGCAAAACATTATTTATATTTGATTTAATATTTGTGGTCCAAATCTTGACTCAAAATGTTAAGTTATTGCAACTATTTCCATATTATGTATTTTGTTAGTATTTATAACGTAATAATATTTGATTTTAGACTTTGGTAGTTCGCAGAAGGGAAGGGTAGGGACATGAATTTTATCTGCGACGGTTTGTTTTATGTTACACTACAGAAAATTATCGTGTCGTGTTTAGAAATCAGGCGAAAAAAACCTACATAGGATAAATACAAATCCGTATACCCGGAATTGGCAAGACGTACATTGTATGATATTTCTCTCTGTGTGCACAAATTTTTCAGAGTCTGTGTTAAGGGATAAACACTAACATTTATATCCATAAGATTTTGTTATAAATTGGCACAATTGAAGACCCCATCCTACATACTTGAAATCCGCAATAAAAAGAATGGGTCACCATGCTTGTTTTCGAGAATCCAGGTCGAAGTTTGTGTATATTTTGTCATTTTTCATGAATGTATGGGGGAAAATGGAAATGCAATTTTTAGCTTACAAATGTAACAGAATTTACCCTGTTATCCATGAGAATTTTTTGTATTTATGTTAATAGATCGTTAATAATCTCAACTACGGGAAAAGGCGAAAAATGTAGAGGTCACCATGCTTTTAACGGAGATATAATTCAAAGTTACCGTAATGTACATTATTTGCAGGAAAGGGGAGTTAATTCGAGGCAAAGTAGACGAAATATGACGTTTTATGTTAGTCAATCAATTATGACGTCACAAAGGAAAACCTGTTTAATAACTGTTCTGGCCAAAAAATCAAACTAAATCCATGTACGACTCTATATTTTTCAGATGCGCGATTGAATTCCGTAGGTCAACAGTGTCTATCTACCTTATTCATTATTTTATTCATCTTTACATATATAAGAAATAATGTTCTATACAGTCTTCGGCATATTATTATCACGGTTATCATCCCGAGACTCCCATATCAGCCCGTGCAATATAAAATCCTACCCGGGACAATATTCATCACTATTCATACAATAGCCCTATTTCTTACATACTTAGTGAAGATATGTATTGTTTTTGCATATGTAATATAGCCGGAAGTTAACAGTCCATATCATATACACAGTCTGATATGGCCATATCAGTCCGCCTCGTTCTGAAATATCCATATCAGCCCGGTGATATGGCTATTTCAGCCCGGGTTTAATGATAACTCGTAATTGGAAGTATATAATAAACAGATTTGCAGCAAGTTTCAGTATTGGGGGCATTTTGATCCTTAGATGAGGGGAGGGGGTCTTACATGTTTGGAGCCATTGGTAATTACTTAACAATAAATTCAAAGCTATTAATAAAAGCTTCGAAGAACTGGGAAATCCGTGTCTATGTTAAAGCCAAAAATTTTATTTATATTCAGGCTGAAAATTATCGCCAATCTAAAAACGCTGATTTTATTCCATTTTTATCGATCTTTACGAAAAAAAAAATCTGATAAAATCCTTAGGGGGTAGCGGGCGTTTTGATTAATATCGAGGGCATATCGACTGGTTAAACAATAATAACAAAAACATTTTAAACAAAAACTACATGGAGGACAGTGAAAACAGAATGATGTCAAGCCACACAGATTTAATAATCGTTACATAAGAATTTGTCTCCATATAAAAAGTGCACTTTAAATGCCTTGCGTTTGTTTAATTTTAAAGCGACAAAGGTTTAAATATGCTTAATTTTTGTTCATGTATTTAATTCTTCTAAATTGGAATTTAGTGACCTGTAAATTTATTAATCTAAATTAAGCAGATTAAAATAATAAATGTAGGGTTGGTTATAAATTAAACTGCTTCAGAACCGTTGTATATGCAGTGTAAATTCTTTCATCCGAGGTAAAATAAGGGGTTGGACCAATTAATTATATATTTTTTGTATTTTTTAACCTACTTTCAATTAACTCATCATTGTAACACGAAATAGACAATTATTTAGATAAAACATAAATTTGCATATCCTTATAAGACTTTATTTAAGACGCATTTTTTGTGTTTTCCCAAACCGGGCCTCAATATACATTTCAGTTCCATTGTACTGTCGATTTCAAACATGGATACATGAACCTGTCTGCAATATTTTTGTTTATTTTCTTTTAAACATTTTTGTATGGAACAAAAATACAAGATGGAGAATTCGTACATTTTTGTTACAAGATGAAAACTTAAAAAATGTGGAGATTTATTTGTTTCGTGTTCCTGTCATCTGTATCGCCTTATGGTAAGATACATAATTGTATTGTTCGTTATCTTATAAATCATTTTGATTATTTTAAAATAGTACAATTTTATTTGTATCTTAGCGGTTTTATTAACATTGTTTTTTTTTGATACGGTCTTGCATCTTAACTAAACACATTCTAAATTTCTAAAATGATTTCATGCATGGACACGGGTTATGTATTCTAGTATATGCATGAAATCATTATGCTAAACTCCTCACAGGAAGGGATCTTGGTGAAACCTCTATACTGAGGGTACATAACTAAATTTGTCAGTTGGTAATGGGTCTGGAGCTGGCATGTCAGTTAACTGCTAGTAGTCTTTTGTGATTTCATGTTTATGCCTGTATATTTAGTTCTTTCAGTTTCATTTTTCACAATTGACTCAGTCCTGTTTCTAACTGAATTTTACTGCTATTACGATTGTTTTTGGATTTATCACATTGGCTATCAGGTGAAATTTTTTGGATGCTTAAATGCTCCTCATTGTATGTGTAAAGAAACACCCCATATAAATTCAGAAGAAGGGAAGGGGAAATGATCTATTATGAATCTGGGTGTATTATAGGACGTGTAGCAAACCGCTGTTCACCTTCCTGTGAATATTTTTTTCTTAAAATCGGGATGGGTTGTCTTCCAACTTTTTTTGGTACAAAGTTGTTGTTTCTTCAAATTTCAATAATATATAGCATGGCTAGTCATAAAAGTTCTTCAATAGATATTAATACCTTGTCGAAAAAGTTTCGATCAGGATTCTTTTTTTTCTTTGTACTGTGATGATCATTTATTTTAACTGTCTACGACCTTTCAATAACAATTGCTGTTGTTTGTTTATGGCCACTACCGGAAAGGAAAGAGGAGGTTTGGTCATTTAGCCCACCATTTCTTTTGAAACGCCTGTTCCCAATCCGGATCATTGCAGTCGACAATTTGTCTGTTGGTTTCCACCTGTTTTGTATTTTTGCCTCTTGGACTTTGGCTCTTGGCAATGGTTTTCGGTAATCTTGTTATTACCCCTATATAAACCTTGTTTAATGTAAAGTTAAACTTTTCGTATTTATATTTTGTTAGTTGTAACAAATATCTCTAATTGTCCAGTTCAAAAGAAACATTTGCTCTTCCGGAAAAATATATTGGCATCACAATCCTCAATAGTATACTGTGTTTCATTAAAGAAACGGTAAAATTATAAAAAAAATTGCATCTTATTTGATAAATTTCCATACGTTTAAAAACTTTGCAACATTCGCTTTCAACATTTACAAAATTTATCTCATGGACTTAACATAAGATTAATGATGGCGTTTTCTATAAGTCAACTAAACCAACAGTAATTTAGATTAGCGAAGACAGGCAGTTGCGTGAAATTTTGTAAGAACTGCAATAAACTGCCAGAAAATCTTTCGCTAGCAGTTATCGTGAAGCTTCTATTCAGAAAGAACAAAAATAAAACAGTAATAAATGTCATAAAAACATTAATGGTCAAACTCTTCAATAAACTACTCCATGGTTTCTTATTTATTATGTTGTTAGGTACTTGTTTGATAAAAAGGCATTTTTAATGCAGTTTCAGCATGTACACTGCCATCTTCATTGATTGGGACATGGACGAGTAGTGCTGTGGGATCATTTGAAGTAAATGAGACTCATCTGATCAATTACTCCATTTACAACAAAGGTGGACAAACGTTTGAATGTTTTGATGTCGACGGATCAAGATATGCATTTAAGTAAGTCTGTAAAACTACTATACAATTGTTTGATTCGCAAGGTAGCAACGGTCGGCTTTATCATACAACTAGTATGATATGCAATAACATACAGTCCTGATTTGAACTTGACTCAAACGAAAACAACGGCAATAGAAAACCGAAGGAACAAAGGAATGGAAGTTACAAAAATCGAAGTCCAAAGACATGGCCAAAAGAGGACACAGAAAACAATGACGTTGAACACAGAGAACAATGACATTGGACAGATACAAAGCACATAAACAGAGATCTCAACATTCAAAACAAAGGCACTCACAGTACGAACTCCAGTGAAACTGAGAGTGACATCAGGTGCTCTGGAAGGGTAAGCATGTCCTGCTCTGTTTACATCATCCGTCACACTGTAAGAGGAGTCAATCTAGAAAAGTGTCAAAATCGGTAGTCAAATCCGGGAAGACGTGAATCAAGCTGAAAATGTCAACTTTCATTTGGGACACTGACACGTCATATCTGTCAATGATGTTATGGTGACGACCATAGAATTTCTTGAGGGATGAAATTGACATAGGTTGAACGAATCCCTGACTGAGAAGCTTTTGGGACAGTGTTTTTGCTCTGTTAAAAAATCGCTGTACACATTAACGAATTAACTGTGAAATGCACACTCCATAGGCTGAAGAGGTAGGTATATTGTTGTTAAGAAAGGGAAAGTTCACAATTGGGAAATTAAAATCATCACGCGTTACATATAGCTAAGATTTCAAACGTCTATCTTAGTCAATGTACAACAAAGGATCTAGGTACGAAGCTGAAGTGGGTGTATCAGTTGTTTTATAAATTTCAAGCTCACTGGGATAGATCTGATGTAAATATTCCTTAAATTTAGGATTACTAAGAGAAAGTACATCGTCTATGTTGCGGAAGATGAAATAAAAGAACTGGGCTAAATGTTTCTGTTTTCTTTGTATAAGCCCTTGTAAAAACTTGGCCTCGTACGACTAAAGAAAAGGGTCAGCTAAAAGTGGCGCACAGTTAGTTCCCATTTGAATCCTTATTGGAAAACACGACCTCCGAATTCGACAAAAATATTGTTCTAACATTTTGATTACGTCAGTCTCGGTGTACTTCTTATTTGAATTAATGTGGTTCTTAACAAAATACGTCTTGTCTTTCCCAACTACTAAAAAGGTGTATCTGCGTTCTCCATTTTTATTGCATAAACATTGATGTATTTAATCTGCAATTACTGTTTTCAAATTATTGTGTATCAGGGTTGTATAAAGAGTCGAAAAGTCAAAAGTTTGAATGCTGTCGCAATGGGTAAGACTGGTTGAGGAAAGCTGTTCAAGGAGATCTTTGGAATTCTTTAGAACCCACATTTGATTCACACCGCCCGTGGGGTAAGCTTTGTCACAGTAACTTTTCAGGCCATCTCTGACTGTTTTCAATAAAGTAGTGATGAATTGTGAAAAAGGTTAAGTGGTGCATCTGGACGACCCGGCAATGAATCCGTGTTGGTATGGATTCTTCTGAAGTTTTGGTACCACACAGTGTTGAGTGGGGTTTCAATAATCAAGAATTTCCTTACATGCATTTACGTTTCGATAGATGCAACACTATTAAGTGCCTTTTTTTAAGTCAATTATAAATCAATAACTACAAAAAGGTGCATACATAAGACACTTATCTTGCCGCATATATACAAATTAAATTAAATATTGCCCGATAAGTGCTATGACTAATGACGTTTGTTCGATGAGGGCTAATGAGCGATGAAGACTTGTCCCATAAGGAATATAGGCGATGAGGATTTTTGCCCGATAAGAGCTTTTGTGCGATGGCGACTTTCATGACGAATACCAGACAGTTGAATTCTCTAAGGAAGCCAACGACATCTTAGACTATGTCCTAGTTATTTATATATGACAAAAACTACATGCACAGTGGAGAAATGCAAACAATGATAAAAAAAGGGGGGCAGTATTATTATGAATACTATTGGACAAAAGCACTTCCATTGTCATTTTAAGTCACTTATTTCAACTACTACTTTCAATGTTGACTGTATTCGTTGCAGTTGACATTGAAACTAGTTGTTGTTATTTCTTTTTTTTAGTTTGACAGCCAGAAAGCTATTTTATATACAGTTTCAAAGAATAAAACTATTTCCATCCATTTATCGTTATTTTGTCTTAAGTTATTTATAAGATGATAAAACTTTTATTTAATAGGTATGCAGGCAACATGCCGTACTAATTGCCCTTGTTACAGGGATCCGCCCAAGTTTTCTATTGCCCTCCGTCGTTAGGCAATAGAATACTTTAGAGGTTCCAAGTACTTCGGGTCAAATACCGTGGGCTGATGCCTGCATATCCATTAATTAACTGTAAGAAATGTCAGATGTGTAGGTAATTCAGTCTCCACTTTTAGAAAATTTATGAATTAAAAAAATACCTGAATTTTTTAAACTTATGCAAGGATATATATCATCCGGTCCGCCACAGTGTGATGCTCTAGGGCTCTTCTGCTTGTGTTCACTTGCCCTGAGCTTCAAGTTGTGGCTACAACAACGGCGTTTACATTTACGATATACATACTTATAGGCAATCTTATTTATTTATTTTTTTATGTTTGTTACCAGTAAATGTTTATTGTACTGTTTATTTAATTTCACAGAACTGCAGATATAAGTTTATTCAATGCAGTGGTGAATGCAGCTTTGTGTATTGAATTCACATCACTGAAATCTTCCATGTATAAATATGTAGTAAAAACAAGTGAGTAGAATTAATATTGAT
>MJUU01045594.1:40110-57928 GCA_002080025.1 Modiolus philippinarum
TGTGTACAGACACGTCGAAATTGTCCTTCAATTATACATCATGTTCTGTTGTTCAAGGATACTCTTGTAAGTTGTATCTTTCATCATTTAAGAGCTGAAGCAGAGGTGCGTGGAGAATGTAGTGTTCATAGTACAACTTTAGTAAAGAATAAAAGCGTAGCCCACACCCTAACAAAATTCAGAACTCTTTTCGATTAACCGGTATATGTTATGAATATGCATTTCAACTACCGGTAAATATCTCTTTGTGAAACGTTGTATACGTAAAGTATGATACTAAATCAGGATTCCGTATCTTAAAAGAAGTATTTCTCTTGTCACGAGTACAGCCCTGAAATTCGATGATAAAGAATTTACACAAACGCTTTAACTGAATAGAGTGGCACAATGGTGAGTCACTCCACTAAATAACTGATTTCTTTTTTGAAGCTCTTATATTTTCTCTGAGATAAAACACATATAACATGCATGGCAAGCATATATCAAAACTCGTGATTTGTTGAACCAATTGCAAGAATTTCAAATATTTCATGCAGAATTGCCTAGAAAATCAGTCCAGATAGTCACAAATTTAAGCTCCTCTTGTGTAAAATGGATTAAAATTTTGTTGCTATACTCTTTTGGTTAATATTTTCCTTTATCTGAATTGCAAATACCAGTGCTTTTCAAAAGAAGAGAGATATAGATTACACCACAAGATCCCGTTCATTACCATATTTTATCCACTAGAGATAGTTAAATTTTAAAATTTTAATTGCGAGGCTTGCCGAGCATTTTAAAATTTTAAATTTAACTATCGAGAGTGGATAAAATATGGTAATAATCGGGATAAAGTGGTGTAATCTTTTTCTCTTATGATAGATGATAAACAATGAGAATCGTATTCCGAAAAGATTTTGCGTGAAAAAGCACGGGGCTTTATTCAACATACGTGAATAAAGAAAATTTATCTAACGGGCCAAAACCGGTTTAAATTTGACTTATCATTAGAGAATTGAAATTAGTATTGTATAAATAAACATAGTATGTATAAACGACAGCGTGCCTTCCATTTTCATTTCAATAATAACAAAAAATTGTCCCGTAAAAATCTTTTACATTTGGTTACTATATTTTTATTAAATTTTTATGTACATGTATTATTAAATGAAATATGACCATTTAGCCATGAATTTCGTTCCTATGTTGAGCCATTTTCAAAATATGCTCAAATGTTTTCGAAAATCGTTAAAAGGTAGTCTATATAAAGTGCATTACCTAGAAATGAAATTAATAGATACCCCACTTGTATGTTTTCTGACATATTGGCAGTCGAACATGGCTGTAAATAGTTTTTTTTTTTGTTTTTTTTTTTTGCGTCCAAGCTTTTATCCGTTTTACAGTGTTTGGGCAAACGGTACAACTCGAAGGACACCTAGAACCAAAACCAATTTTTTGATAGGAGTGTCTTCCAAATGGTAATTAATTTATTTTGGTTCTTGAGGTCCTATGCTACGCATTTTAACAAAAACCTTCACAAAATGTCAAAATCCGTCTAATTGCGTTAAGTTCAGTGCATGAAACTTTTATCAAAAGTATGACAGAGCATTTGAATTGATTTTATTGTAAATATATATTTATACATATAACAGATGATCTGTTTCAACCTTTTTGCAGACGATTTAATGCATTTTCAAAATTGGGATGATCAAGAAATAAAATCACGGAAAAGTGGCCATACCTCTTAAATAATTGTCTTGACCTACCATATTATAGATGTATTGATTTTCTACCAATGAATGACCTTCAGTCCCTTTTGCGATTTAATTATCAATATGCATTATTTTGAATAAACTAGAGAAGTCCAACATAACTATGTATTTTGAAGAGACTTTGTCTAATGTGTTTTTACGCCAATCCATTCATTTTTATTGCATTATATACTGAACATAAGAATTAACGCACCTCTTGTGTTCAGCATCTGAAATATTTTAATTTGGTTAACTCCTCACGTATTTTAAAATTCCGAAGGTAAAAAAACTTTGATAATGACACAACAGCGACAATTTGCATGAAAAGTTAAAGAAGCCAAAAGTCTTAGATTTGCTTTCCATGTAATATTCTTGTTGTGAAATTTGTTGTATAGAGTTGCCAAAACATTTTTTCTGTCTATGTCTTAAAGTTAGGAGAAACAAAGGTTAAATTTTCATTGTTTCAAGTAATTTTTGCATTTTTTTTTTTTTTGGTGAAAAATTGAATTTTTGAGAAATTGAAATTGAGAACTCAGAAATCTTCAAAATTTTTAGAATTTTGTTAACATAATCGCAGAAACATTGTGTAAAAATTTCATCATGTTCTGACAAGTACTTGAAGAGATATATTTGTTTGAATTTTAAGTTACAAAGAAAAGCACGTTAGCGGTGCGTTTCTTTTGATGTCCGGTTTTGATATACTTTAGGTGTGAGCTTGTTTCGGGTATTCTGGGATATGGGATATTTACTACTTTAACAATGGGATATGGTATATTTGAGACAAAACTTACAGGGATATTTGATATTTTGACTATGGGATGTGGGATATTTCAAGAATTATTGAGAGATCTTTAACTTTCAAAGGAATATTTTAGTACAGACCTACTGAAATACGCGATATTTGGAACCTCTAAACAAGCCTCAGGTGTTGATTTGCTTTCAAAAGTATTCCAATGTCTTATTATGTAATGCATGATATATTTTGTATAGCTGGTGGTGAATTAAACTGCATCTATTCCACATCCTCCGGATCAGCCACTCAAGTATACATGTATAACTTAGACTCCACTACTGATGAGTCAACTACATACAGAATTAGTTGTTATGTGAGTAAACTTACAATCAATAGTATGGACCAGTGCGACTCTTGTTTTTAATTGCTATTTATTTTTCAAAATGGCCTGGCATCTCAGACAAGAAGTCAAATTGAATGTTAATTACAAACTTAAAGTAGGGTTGACTTGATTGATAAAAAGTTATCAGCTCAAGGAGGTTGTCTTTTGCTTTTTTTGTTGATTCTGCTTGTATAATATACTTACAAACACGTTAAGGTCCACAGTTTTCCATTACAAATGTACTAAGTTTTAGGATACAGTTTAATTAAACTAAAACAACGGCAGTAGAATACTGAAGGAACAAGGGAAGCGACGACCACAAAAATCGAAGTCCAAAGACATGGCAAAAACGGCAACAGAGAAAAACAAAGACAAAAAAAACAAGACTAAATCATACACTACACAATATGTCTTACAGCATTGTGTCTGTTGTTTTCGTGATTTTCAGGTTACAAACTTAAAATAGGCCCTGTAAGTCTCGTACAATTTTGGAACTTCCGGGATCAAAAGTTGTACCCGGAAGTTACAATTTAAACAAAGGTATATGACGTTTCAAACACAAATTTGAACTTCATAATGCTCAGACGTCATGTTTTGGCGGGAAGAGTTTTGAATTCCCTGTTTATCGTGGATTCTTGTGAGTCACATGACGAGACTTACAGACCCTATGTCAATGGGATTAATTTTCCATCTGGTCATGCTTCCTTTAAAAACCAAATTATTGAAATATGCATTTTTTGCCCAAAAATGTTCGGGCTTTTAAAACAAATCAAATTTCAGTCATGACTCGATTGAATGAAGCCTGCTTTTGCATAATTTTCGTGCTTAGGTGTTTCAAACGACGTTGTTAGGTAAAATTGTTGAATATATGTATCAAAACCTTTCAAATTTTAAAAATCACAAATAAATAAAAGTGGGCACTTTCGTAAAGGAAAAATGGTTACCAAAATGTAAATGCCCGTTTCTATGGTAACAATGTTTTGTGAATCAAGGCCTGTATAAAGTCCAAGGGTTAAAAAACTGGAACAAAAATGTCAAAATCACAATTTCTTAAAAAAAACACGTGATTTTTCGAATCTCAAAGAATGCACATTTTGAAATGTTAAAAATTGCAGAAAATGTTCATTATGGTATGTGTATCCACTGTGCAAAATTTCCTGTTGATCGAATTAACGGCAATGCCCATGCATCGAGACGAAAATAGAGATAAACTTTTTAAAATGGATATGGCCCCTAACTCTTTTGGCAATATGAGTATATTTGCGTAGATTGGCAAATTTTGCACGATAATTTGTTAATTTGCAGAATTGAAATGTCAAATTATCAGAATCTTATAAAATTGACAAAATTTAAGGACAAAGAAGGTTAATCAATAGAAGGAATGAAAATTGTGAACAATTGATATAGTAATTAATGTATATTTGAGGTTATTTGTACAATTGAAAAAAAACGCCTTTTCAACATCAGTAATTAACACTAAGCTAAATATAAGTAAATTAAGAGGCAGTATTGAACCACCGTAGGAAAGATTTCCCTCAAGATCCCTTTGCTTGGGTATGTGGTAATGATTCGATACTCATTCTGAGTCTTATTTATAAAATGTTGAACCGTGTATTCTGTTTCAAGAAACCGTAACTCATCTATTCCCTGTTTGCCGAACCATTGGTATTTCCGGAAAATTTTTGATAAATTTTTTTTTCAGCATGTGTAAGTAGTGATAACTTGAGTCATTGTTTATAGTTCTCGTTTTTGAACCGATTCAACAAATCTGTCCCCACCGTCAGTGTGTGACTTGTATATCTTTTGTCAGCTTCTGTGTTAAAGAAAACACAATCCATCAAATGTTGATGGAAACAGACAAAATATTGTTTACATTCATACATAATGTAGCGTTTTGTCATCTTTAAACAAAGGAACTGCCAGCTATTGATATAGAAATTAACAATGAATAAGTCACAACATCACTGCATTTCATTGGTTAAGAAGGTCAGGTAGTGACATGTTTATTGAATCAACCTGTTTTCTTTCCTAGCCTGCTACTAATGTAATTGTTTTTGTCAAATTTATGATCGATATTTTCAGAGCAATTTAGTATAAAGTTTTTGTCATCAAAGATTACTTGAATATAACCTAATATCAGTAACCTAACAGATCTTTTAAAACATATGCCTCACTGACCGTGTGATGGGTGCTATATACAGAGCAGGACATGCTTACCCATTCCGGAGCACCTGATGTCACTCTGATTTTTTTAGAGTTCACACTGTTAGTGCTTTAGTTTTTTGTGTTGTGTATGTAATGTTCGTGTGTTTTGTGGGCATGGGGTGTCTTTGGACTTCCGTCTTCTGGTGTTATTGCTTTTGCCTTGTCTCTGGACTTTGATTTGTGTAATCTTGTGTTTTGTTCTTTCGGTATTCTACTGCTGTTATTTTGAATATAAACGTTATACATATAGAAGTATGGGAGGTGTACTGTCGTTCTTCTTTTCAGGATAAAATCTCATTTTCTGCTTGTATGATGATAAATGGTAGATATCAACAGATACAGATGCGACTTTCTTCGAAGATTTCTCAGTTCCTCAGGTTTTGTATAGAGTTTTGATCAAACATTTAGTCTGATGCTGAATTATGGCAAGTTCTATCCTGCATCCTCTTTCCAGTTCCAATAACCTGTCTAGTTCTTATTTGCCGAATTTTAAAATCTGATAGAGCATTCGTGTTTCCTTGGACACGTTATCTTTTCGTTTTGCCAAAAAAAAATCTTCAGTGGTCTTCAATTGTTCTCGTTTGGCATTTCTTCTTCATAGATTTCCTGTAATTTATATCTTTATTTCCACTGTCCTGTCATTCACAATTTTGCAAATGTTAAACTGCCTATGCAAAGTTGCATATTGTCATTCATTTCGAGAAATACATCTCATTGGGGCCTTATCATACTTTATAAATTCTTGTGCGTTGGAAAGTGGAAGCAAATGCGACATTTCAAGAAGACTGCAGTGCAATAATATATATTTCATTGATCACTTCCAATGCACCTTCTGAAAAGGCTTCATCGACATACCGAATTTGAAAAATGGGAAAAATATGGACATCGTCTTGGTTTTACAGTAAACTATAAACATCTAGTACATCAAAACACAAGACGAGTAAAAATTTTCTTTTCCTTTTAGCTATTGATTTGTCAATTCCTGTTAAATCGTTTTTGATATAAAAAGAACCCTTCCTACGATCAAACGATTTTCCCATAGCCATTTATTTCCTCGTTTGGTTTTATAGTCTTTCTTGTCACTCTCGATATTTCTATGACTTTGCACTGTATGCATTGTTGTATGTTTATTTTCATCTTTTAATGTATGTCTCGTGTCTCAGTTTTTCTGTGTTTTTTGGAATCAATGCGTTCCTATTTTCTTATGATTGACTATGTTATTTTGGAATTGCTCATACTATATCCTTCCTTCGGCTTGTCTATGTTATTTCGGCATTGATCAATGGATATGAAAATGTTCCTGGCATTAATGGTAGTATAAGGAAAATAGTAAAAAATGGCGTTTGGATTTTTTTTATATATTTGACGGCATTTCTTCTTTCAGGTTGTTGAATCAAATTCAGACGGGAATGTGTATGCCACACAATATCCAAAATATTGCTATAGTGGGCAAACGTCAACATCAGTCACAAGTCCAGGAGGATCAATTGTATTTACTGCTAGCTGTATGTATTATTAGATAATAGCCAAATAAAAAATAACAGATAAAAATGACACTAAAACTAATACAATAAAAAAAATAATAGTCAATTTAAAATACAGCATTACGTAAGTGTCAGTTAGAAATAGTGCAATATTTAAGGTTGGATATTAATAATACAGTTGCAGGTTTCATACTGAGGACGAATGTATATCGCTGAATATCAACTCGATTTAAGTTAAGTAATTCAAAATAAAATAAACGAGTCTTCGTGAGTTTTACATATTGAAATTACATAATGTCAGTTGATGTCCAGTGTACTTCGGTGCTGGCCCGAAAACGAATTTTATCTGGGAACTTGCAATATCTAAATTAAACAAAATTTTGTTCAAAACTAAGGAGTATCTCCCTCTCGCATAGCACTGTTCATAACTGATTTTAGTTTTGCTATTTAGACCTTATTGGTAATTTGTTCTCTATCAGTCTTTACACATATTTTGGTTTATGGTTTTCCAAATATTTTTATTTGATATACACTGAAGAGACATAAATTGTCGAAATAAGCATATGCAGAATCCAAATTAAGAGCAACTTCGGTATTATGTTATTTCTTTTATATTAAAAATGCAATAAATTTTCAGCGCCAAAACTGCCATTTTGTGTTTGTTTATATGTTACGTCGATTTTTTTATTTGAATTACAACAACTTTACTAGACGGCAAAGTTCTCAGATTTAATTTTATTTTTGCGAATTCGTTCTAGAGCTCTTATTCATAGTCATATAAATAAATAGCATTTTACTTTATACGATCTTCGCTTTTAATCTCTGAATTTTGATTTGCGTCTATGAAAACTAAGTACACATGTAGATTTAGTCAAATTAGTGTCCTTTCAGATCAACAAAAATGCCAAACGTTTTTTACCTATTTTGAAATAAGTATGTTTTGTTGCCTTTTATCTATATTTACAATATTATATTTTACAGCTACATGTGGTAAGTTTAAAGTATATATTAATTTTTTTACACAAAGCACGCCCATATATGATAGTTTTTGTGACCTAACAATAGTACAGAGTTCATTTCAGTATGTCCACTTTTTTCTCTGAATTTTGTGTTACAATGAAATTAAGAGAGAAAAAATCGATTTGGCACGCTTCCTTGTACATTAAAACATAAATGAAAGGATATGGAGTAAATGCGCAATAGACAAAGAATAAACAAAAACATGGTGAAATCAAGCAATGATACAACGCTTTTTCTTGTTGTTCTTCATCTTCAGGTCACCATGAGGTGTTTAACAATGAGTTTAAACACTATATATACTACTTTCTCATTGAATTTGCGCGAAAACTAGGGTACAGGCAATCAAGTTATTATTTGCATATGTTATCAATATTTTTTTTACTAAGAAATGGTAGTTTTGGTAAGCTTTCGCAAAACATGATACCCAAATAATCAAGAAGAGTGTCTGAGAATAAAATAATTACCAATGTGATCCACCTAATTATCAGGTAATCAAGATATTCATTGGAAGACTTTTCTAAATTTTGATTCAATATATTTGGTTTGAAGAAATCAACGTGGTTTAAATTCTAGAAAAAATAATTTGAGATATATATTGACTGGCCAATTAACACATTTTCCAAGCTTAAGTTTTCTTTTGAATATATCTCAACTATTGAAAAAAACATTCAAATTTAAGTTCATGTGAATTATAAATTCATTTTTTAAGTAAAATGGAAACGCAGTATTGCGATTACATCATTGGAGAATATGCAAAATATACAAAATATAACATATTGGCACTCAGTCATCTTGCTTGGCCCTGCATTTGAAATAGCATATTCAATTTTTAAAGTAAAAAACGACTTGTTTTTTTTTCAAATTCGACTTTGTATAAAAAAAAATTTAAGTGTGATCAAATAATAGTCAGGGTTGACCACAAGATATGAAGGCCAATAATATCACAATTGTTGCACTCTTAAAATGCACTTTGTGTCACTAAATACAGAAAGCAAAATCACGTCTTTTTCTATGAGGCTAGAACAATTCTATATTAAAATACATATGACCTTATACAATATATGGTGTAAAGCAATCGTTAATAGACAAAGACGTTAGTCGTGAAATTCCCAATTTAGAAGATGATATTGCATTTCCGTTAGATCATTGTCGTTGTTAACAAATTTTAAAGAGCCTATGTCTTTTAACACAATGCATTGAAACGACAAAATAACGAAAAGATTATTAGAACAGCGACCTATGAATTTAAAATAATCCATACACCCTAATCCGGGTCTGACGTATGAAAGGATTGCATATTGATTTAAACTTTGTACAATATGATAAATCAAAATTAAAATAGATTTAGTCAATTGTTGTAAATGCTCTCCTTCTATTGGAAAATGAAAGTGAAATACTATCTAAATGAGGTAAAGACAACATGGAAAGAACATTTAGCCGCCACTTGTCCTTAAAAATTTTTATTTTGTCATAGATAATACGGGACAATGAGCTTTATCGAGTACTGTCCTGTACAGAAAGGCGATACTATTTAATGTATCTTCATATTAAAGAAATTCAGGTTATGTGATGGGTAAATAGGTTTACTTGAATGTTAATTCATTTGCCGATATAGTGAAACAATTTTAAATGTTGATAGCGACCTGAAAATGGCCGAAGTGAAAGAATAACTGTAAATTGCATCGAACGTGATATTTTCCTGTTAATTTTTTTTTTTTTTTTTTTTTTTTTTTTTTTTGCTAGTTTTAACTCTTATTTTGGGAAATTTTGTAAATATGCTGTTGATATGAAACCTCTTTAAATTGAAACTATATTTTCAATTTGCCCCGTCACAAATCAGTCCTTGTTGATCAAATGTCATGAAATTTTATTTCCAATTTTTAATTTGCTGAGATAAGTACGGTCTTTTCACTTGTCAATGTTAATCGGAATGTTGTTTAAAGATACATTTTATATGTAAGCTACCCAGATCAAATCTTTTATCTCGAACAAAATCGAACTCTTGCAAATTCCCTACTTTGAATCTAAAACTAAGTCATTACTCCTTTTTGACATTCTGAATACCTGAATATACATATAGGTGAATACAAAGGTCGCTACTCTTGCATATAATATATATGCATGTATTTTAAACATGTTAAGCTGTTTTAGAAGTACTTTTCACTGGAAGAAAGTTTAAAGATTGTTGCAACGTTTTAATTTATTTCAGATTAACACGTAAACATTTACATAGAAATATATTCTCTACGCATATTTTTGCCAGTTTATTTCTAAATTTGTCGTACAAAACTGAATAACCTAAACAAATATACGTAATTTAAGAATCAAAGTCAGGACTTGTCTTCCAAAAAGACTTTTTCTGTAATTGTTAACACATTATGCATTGTTTTCAGTGCCTACCACTACAACTTCCGGTTTAACAGCCGCTGCTAGTGCTGGGATAGCCATAGCCGTCATCTTAATCCTTTTGATCCTTGCTTTGATTATTGCTTTCTGTATATACAAGAAAACGAGAAAGGTTGAACCTGGTCCACCAGACCAAGGTGTTCCGCCAGCATCAACCACAATGCCTGTTGAAGACAAATCACGCCCTGACCTGGTCCGAAATATGTTCCATCCAAGTAATTTGCGATCGACCAATGAGATGCCAGATATTGAAGATATGGATAAAGTTCCAAGACTGCAGAGAGAATTTACCCAGCATTCTATGTTAAGACATCAAATTATAACACCAAGTGTTGTCAACCCTATGGTTCGTGAATGGACAGATGTCGGTGACTCAGATAATTTAACTTTGATAAATTCAGATTTGCATTCCCAACTGGACCCTAGAACACCAACACCACCAGACACGCCACCTGGCATGACACCAATACATTGATATGTATTCAGACAGTGTCACTGTATAAATGTACTTGTTTTTGATGGCAACATTGTCTACGTGATGTTTGTAATAAGTTGAATATTTTACTCTTACTATGAATCGCATTCTTCATCCTCATTGTAAGTGGTCAAATTTTTCACGATTAGTTAAAATTTCACAAATCACGGACTATAACACTAGATACTCACGTACTTGACTTCAGTCTTTTCACAGATAACTACGATAACCATTCTAGACTATAGGTTCTTGGTTCTTTTGAGTTTATATTAATCTTCAATCATTTAATTTTTGTATATTTTGTAGAAAGGAAACTTTTTATGCAGAGCATATGCAAAGTCAAAAGGTGGTTTCGTGAACAAAGTTCAAGTGTATAAACGATACTTATTTTTGACAACCTATTACCTATTCCGCATGAAAATTTCATTCAATTAAAAATATCTTCATTTTAATTTGCTTGTAAAGACATTAAATATTTTACTCGTGTATGTTAAATGTAGAAATTTGCTGGACGTCTTTGATGGAGTGTTTTATTTTTCCACCCCCTTTTTTCAATCTGGTCAATATAAAATCATAGACTTTGAAACCTATATATAATGAACATGAAATAAGACTGTATATAAAATTGCCTCTTTGAATATCTGTTGATTTCTAACACGAAAATATATACTTATGATATAGCAAAGTAAATACGACAACAAAGATGCAACATCAATGTTATCAACAGGAATAACAAAGGCAAAACGTACAGGACTGATTACAAACACTAAATAAATGGCCTACGATTTAAGCACTACAAAACGGAAACCATCAGGTAACCCGGTAGAGTATGTAGGGTCTGCTGAACATGAAGCTCTTCATATAGCACCTGTCACATGCCAATGAAAAGTTTGTTGTGTATTCTAATCTGGTATGTGTCAGTCAATCTCAGATTCTACAGAAGTTTGTATGTTGAAACTTCTTATTTAGTCACATAAAAATATATTATCATTTTATCAAATCTTGTTCACAAATAGACGTCTGTAGTGACACTTGCAACATTCATGAGCGAATAATCCTACAACACAAAGTAAAAAACGGCAGTAGAATACTGAAGAAACAAAGCACAAGATTACATAAATAAAAGTCCAGAGACAAGGCTCAAGCAAGAACACCAGAAGACAGTAGACCAAAGACACCACATGCCCACAAAACACACGAACATAGCATATACAACACAAAAACTACTCAAGCACTAACAGTGTGAACTCTAAAAAAACGAGTGACAGCAGGTGCTCCTGAGGGGTTAGCATGTCCTGCTCTGTATCCAGCACCCGTCACACGGTCAGTGAGGCATATGTTTTGAAAATTCTGTTAGGTAACTGATTGGTTATTGTCATTTTCTAACCCTGAGACAAAAATAACTGAGTAAGTGATAGCTTACAAGTAATGAAGTCTAGCAACATTTTTGATAACTACACTCTCTAAAATAGTCAGCAGAAATAATTGTAGAAACTTAGTTAACACATAAATTCTAAAAATAAAATATGGAAACCCTAAAATACTTTATTTGCTCAAAAATGCATATAATATACAATCGAAGATTTCAAGGTTAGGGAACATTTATGTCCAGAATTTACTATGAATAAAAGGGTTGTATGATATATTCAAATTTTTTAAATGATGGTTTACAGTTTGAGACGACCATTGAAAGATCGATGCACGCGACCTCGTCTCCCATGGGTAAATGCCAACCAACAGTGTTCTTTTTGTGATACGTAATCATGATTAAACGTCATAAACCACATGACGTCACAATATAAGGTACATTCAAATGGCGACGACGTTACTCGCACAGTAAAGGTTTCCAGATGTTTCTTGTCGTTTTAAGGAAGAAATAGCTACTTACATTCGATCAAATCAAAGATCGGAATATTTTCATACATGTAAGAAATTCTTTGTCTTATTATCTTGTTTTGCTGCAATTCACTCGAGAAAAGACGGAATTTCTTACATTCATGAAAGATACCCCAATATGTGATCTGCTTTCATGTACGAAGCTATTATACTGCTACATCATGAGTACGAAAGTCGAATAACAGAGTACCGAGGTTACTGTGGAATTAGGTCCTGCATATACGCATTTCAACAACTTATGTCTCATCAGTGCAGATCAAATCAAAAGATTTGGAAATCCATGAACCGAAATATGTGTAAACGCTGATAGAGAACAAATTACCAATATGATCTAAATAGGAAAGCCAAAATAAGCTAAGGACAAAGCTATGCAAGAGGGAAATACTCCTTAGGTTAAAACAAAATTTATTAAATTTACATATTGCAATTTTTCATAAAATCGGTTTTCGGATCAGCACCGAAGTACTGGCTACTGGGTTGGTGAATACCCTCGCGGACTAGCAGTCCACAAGCAGTGGCATCGGCCCAGAGGTAACAAATAACAAAATACCAAGGTTGCTGTGAATTTAGGTTCTGCATATGCGAGTTGTTTTCATAAAAGTTGAATTATACATGGGCTCCGTAAGATCTGAATTCCACTACATAAACTTCATAAAAGTTAAGTGTTCAGAACATGTTTATTAATTACGGTAATTTGAATTCCACCAAGATAATCTTCATAAAAGTTAAGTGTTCAAAACATGTTTGTTAATTACAGTAACAACCACATCAGAGTCATCTGGCCTTACGGCAGCTGCTGGAGCAGGTATAGCCCTTGCTGTATTGTTTTTTCTTTTATTATTTGTTTTTATAATCGGTTATATTATTCATAAAAAGACTAAAAAAGAAGAGCCTCTGATAAAACCGGAAGCTGAACCGCCATTAGAAATGAAAATAGAAAGAGAACCTCGTCCTAGAAGTAAACATACTACACAAACCTCTTTTGTAAATCCGTCATCGTCTAATATGCCGGATGTTGATGACCGAGACGAGCTACCAACAATAACAAAGGAGTTTACACAACATTCCATGCTTAGGAAACAGATAATAACCCCAAGTGTTGTCAATCCCATGGTACGAGATAGAGAGTGGTCAACTGTGGACGATTCGGACAAAACTATATTTTTGCAATCGGGTATTTAGATACGAAAATCAACTCAAACCGATTCTTCTAGAAATTAGGTGAATGTTATTCAATCTCATACTTGTTAAAGTGCGAAATTCAACGAAATGTGACTGTATATTGAATACCATTCAGATGTGACGGAACGAGAAACAGTTTTCAAAGACAGTCGACTACTTTTTCACTATGGTGCGGTTGTTGATAGTTTGTATGAGTATCAGAATGTATTTTCATCGAAAAGTGAAGTGAATCGCAGACGACAACATAGCATAGTCTCGTTTATGAAAGAATACTTACAAAATAGTTGTAAAATGGTTGTCATTATAGCAATGATAACAAGTATCTGCTTCACTGATTACTGTAAACCGGGAAATTTTCGCGCCATCTTTTTTGGCGGTTTTCGAAATGGATTTCATTTCGCGCAGTCTTGAATTGGTTGTTGTAAGTTGAGCTTATAATTACCATATTGCATCTAATACTAGCTAAAGTTTTACTTTCGTACTTTATACATTTGAGCGAAAATAGCGAAAATTAAAACTGCCGCGACAATTTCTAGGTTTACAGTATTCTTATTTCAGTGCGTATTCACTATTTCTTGCATGCTCCATTACATGGATGAAGATGTAAATTTTCATAATGGCATTCGGATGTTCACAAAAAATTGCCCCTGAAAGTTAACGATTTATTTGAAAAAGAAACTTTAAAAAGTGGAGTAACAGTACAAGCGACATAAACCTTGCTTAAAAATAGTAGCTGAAATGTTCCTTCTTGGTATTCAAATAATACCTTTTAAACGTATCAAATTTCAAAACTTTTGAACGTCATAATCTTGAAATGTCATATGTTGGCGCGAAAAGTTTCCGAATTGAGAAATTTCATCGTGAGATCTCGTTGTAAGATTAAGAGACTTGTAGACAATTACGCATATTACATACCGATTACGTCTAATACTATCTTCTGGAAAGCTGACAATGTGGACAAAAAAACAAATAACAACAAAAAACAAGAACATTTTATATCTAAGGTTAAAGCTCTGTAGATAACAAAAGAAAAACATAAATTACTTTTCATGTACAATTAACAATTGTGATAAAACAAAAGAGTCCTATATATAGCTCATCGTACTACCAATTCGTGCTATCTATATTTTTGTGAAATTATTTTATGACCAAGCTGGTTGTTTTGTTATTATAATATTCAAAAAACCAAGATGGCAGCTAAAAGGGAACTGACATTGGTATGATGTAAAACTCAAAAGTGAAAATATAAGAGGTTTGTACTTCTAAATTTGTGGAGGGTGGCAACATTCTTGTCTCACATCAAATAGTAATATTCTAGAAACATACATAAAAAATGCTGAAATATGAGTCACAGTTGTAATTTGCCCTCACAATAGTAATTCTTGAATCATTGTCCCATTTTCTTTTATTCTTAAAAATAAATAAATTTGTAACAAAGGTATTTAAACGTACAGATTAAAATTTAAAGACGATCACTAAAAAGATCTGAATAGATATCAGTCCCTTGTGGAAAAATTTGATGTTTCGGTCCGATCTCTGATCCAAGATTCGTTTTACTTAGTACTGGGATGATCATTTTTTTAACTGTCTACGACCTTTCAATAGCAATTGCGATTCAGTTGCTATCGGACACTACCGCAATGAAAGAGGGGGAATAGTATGCCATAAAACTGGTTTAACCCACCATTTCTTTTCAAATGCCTGTACCAAGTCAGGACCATTGCGGTCGACAATTTTTGTGGTGATTTCCACCTGATTTGTCTTTTTGTCTCGTGAACTTCGGCTCTTGACAACTCTGTGTGGTAATTTTGTTATTACCCCCATTCTGATATATCAATTTCGATGAGTGCATGATAGCTAAATTAGTATTTGTTTCACTTCTAATCAAGCTCCAATTTCAAAAACTGTTATATTTATGATCGTTTGATTATGTAATATCACTGTTTAAATAAAATGAAGAGTGCTGTGAGGCATTCGTATGAATTAAGTAAAGTATCTCGTTAAACTGTTAAAAGGTAAAAATATGTATACATATTATTTCAAACAAAATTATTAACTCTAAACGATAATAGAAAGAGGTAGGGATTGGCCTAGATTCTGGGCTGGTATCTTCAATATTAACCATCAATTTAAATGTGTTCCAGACCATACACGTTTTTGGACTGTACGTGTACGGTCCAGACCATATCCTGTACACATCGGGTCTGGATCGGGTTAGACCATTACTGTTGTTGACAGTATGGTTATCTCAAGAACTTCGAATACATTTAAATAAAATATATTTTAATCGCTAATGGCCAAATATAGAATAATACAAGTTATTTACTGCCTCTGTAGACAATTACAAGTTCTAAAACACAACTATTTCCTGACACAAAGTGGAGTGAGATAATTGGGGTTGAGGTGATCTAATATAATTACTGAAATTTAAAGTCAATTTTGACGTCGCGGTCAATAGTTTTAATTTTAAAATAGTTCTTTTTACTTTAATATACTCGCCAAAGGCTCGTTTATTATATATTGAAATTACATAACTCTAGTTAATATCCATCGATATACTGTAAAAGGGGATATTTTCGCGTGGTTTAAATTTCACGATTTTGATTCCGAAACCTATTCGCGAGGTTTTATTTTCGCGATTCTCACTAATGTTTCGTTACGTTTATAATAAAAACAAATTTACGCGAGGAGAAATTTTCGCGAATATATGCCAATCGCGAAATTAGCGAAAATAAACCCCTCGCGAAAATTTCCCCTTTTACATTACAATTCTTTCTCGTTATGAAAACTATAAATACATCTAAAGATGTCTTACATTTAAAAAGATAAAGCAGGTACAAAGCAACCTGGAAATTGTCAACCGCAAACATGACTTGGTGCAAGATTTTCAAAATATTGTGGGTTCAACGGGTTTTATGGGGCACCAAACCTTCAGGTAGCATCTCAACAGCAATTTGAGGCAGTAAAAAGAAATGTTCATCCCTGTACTAAGTGAACAAATGAATATCTTGAACCACAGTTCTGACTGAAACTTAATTAATAAGGCGGTCACGGAGATTACTATGCCTAACGAGAAATTCTGTATAATTGGTGCTAGCATATTTACTATGATGGAACATACGTATTATGCTCTATTCAACTATTTGGGGAGACTACAGGTTTGCATTTGATAAGCTTAACAGATCCAGATTTTTTGTATAATATATTCTAAAAATGATAATATTTCTAAAATCAGTTGATGAAACAATGAATGTTTCTGGCAACGCTATAGTAAAAAAAGTTAAAGAGGCTATGTTGTTGTAGAAAAATGGATGTCAAGGGATAAGCAAATTAGTTAATTCTAACAAATTATACATTCACCATAATATTACAAAAGATCTCTGGTGAAACGCCAAAACTAGTCCATACAGAAAACAGATGTTTGAGACAATATAGAAATGAAACTACTGCAACACAAAAAACAAGAAATGGGTGTCCACACGACTTCAATGAACAAATAAAGGGATATGGAGTAAATGTACATGGGACAAAATCCCTATAAAGACATGGTAAGATTAAGCAAATGGAAAAACACTTTCAGTGTTGTTCTTCATCTTGAAGTTACCATGAGCCTTTCTACAAGAGCAAACACTCTTACCTCAATGTAAGTTCAAGACCCCCTTAGCACCGGTATAAGGCTTATTCACTTGCTAAATGTTGGACAACGCTTCATTCATCCCCTGTTTTACATCAGTTTTGTCATGGATGCCGGGTCGTCAATAAGCATAACATATCGGACAAAGTACTCTTACAAGCACTGTCAAACAGGGTTTTCTTTCCATGTAAAAACTTTATTGGCTGATACGCTCTCTCACTCTTGAAAAGTTTTTGCCAAGTCTTGTCTAAAAAAACCACAACAATATGGTCCAAACAACTTATTTACTACATAAAAAGATTTGTGAAATTACGTTGAACAGTAACAGATGAGTTGGACTAACAACAAGCATATCGTAAAAAAATCTATCAATTTCTATGTTGAAAGGGAAATAACTCCTGCAAAATACACCATGAAAAATCCCCCCGACAATATGCACATTTACATATTATCTCCTTGCTACATACCAATGTTCATGATATTCCATTGAACAGTTGCATGTGAAGTTGCCCTTGGAAGAATATGGTCAAAACACCTATTAATTTCTGAGTTTATAGGAGCATAACCTTTGGAAAACAACACTGAAAAATCCCAACAACATGCCAATCTGCATATTATGTTCTTGCTACATTCAAAGTTTTATGAAATTCCATTGAAAGTTAAAGAGGAGT
>MJUU01045594.1:57947-69638 GCA_002080025.1 Modiolus philippinarum
CCCCCCCCCCCCCCCCGCCCTACCTGCCGCTCAAAAGCTCTATATCAGCAATTCAATAGCCGAATTTCCTAACAGGAAATGCCTGTTAAAATCGAAAGAAATATTAAATGTCTTTAAAAGTAGTTATTTATTTAACTGAACATTCTAAAATTCTAAAATCAGTATTGCATGGTCTATGTATTCTGGTATATGCATGAAATCATTATGCTAGACCCCTCATTGGAAGGGATCTTGGTGGAAGCCGTATACTGAAGGTACATAGTTTTATTTGTCAGTTGTTAATGGGTCTGGAGCTGCCATGTCAGTTAACTGCTAGTAGTCTTTTGTGATTTCATGTTTATATCCGTATATTTAGTTCGTTCAGTCTCAATTTTTTACAATTGACTTAGTCCTGTTGCTAACTGAATTTTACTGTTGTAAATATTGTTTTTTTATTTATCACATTGCCTAGGGGGAAGGTTTGGGTCTTATAAAACTAGTTTAACCCGTCCGCAGGAAGGTTTGTGCCTGTCCTAAATCAGTAAATTTATCAAGCCTTTGTGTGTCTTGTATGTTTTCTACTAAGTTTACTCTATGGCTATAGGACTCTAGGATGATGTTTATTTCGCTAAACTTGATTACTCCACATTTAGGGGCCGACTCCGACTTGCTGTTGGGTGTGGGGTTTCCTCACCATTCGATGGCTTTTAGTTGTTATTACTCCCCTTTGGGTCGTTGTCTCTTACACACACAACCCATGTCCCTTCTTTTTTCTATCCAAGAACATTAATTTGCAGAAAATGTTTAATAATTAATTTCCACCTTTACAGAAAATGTATTAATTTCTTACTTCACGGAAAAGGTTCTTTGAGATTTCTCATATTCTTAACAATTTTTTTAAACTACATGTACACTATAATTTTCAGTTGGATATTTGGGTTCATTGAAGAGCATAAAATAGCAATAGTTGTAGATTTGTAAACAAACCATTATTTTCTCCAAAATTTTATTATATCCATAAAAAGGGTACCCTGAAGTAGATAAAGGATTAGGTTAAGATTTTAATTTGTGACTGCTTGCCTCCATTTTTCTTAGTGATAAACAACTGGGAGAAATTGATTTTTTTGTTAAATGTTATGGGTGCTTCATTAATTTCAACCTATTAGGTATAAATATGAGTAAAGACAAAATTACCGAAAAGAGTGGTCAAGTGCTGAAGCCCATGAGACAAAAAGACAAATCAGATGGAAACCTGTCGACTGCAAGAAGTCATCATATTAGGTCTAAAGCAAGAAGTGAAAATACTTTTGATTAAGTACCTTTTTTAAAATAATGAAAAAACGGCAGTAGAATACCGAAGGAACAAGGGAAGCGAAGACCACAAAAATCGAAACCCAAAGACATGGCAAAAACGGCAACAGAGAAAAACAAAGACAAAACAAGGACGCAAGACAGCTACAATGCATGGAAATAAAAAGACGACATTAAAACTAAGTAATGCATGCGTTATGAGAAATAAACAATCATTTTTACCATGATAACCATATTTTACCCTAGTATTAAATGTCCTTTCGCTGCTTTTGAACAAGAAAATTGACAAAAATGTGCTCTTGTTCATGCCGATTTTCATGAAAAATCTAAAATGAACGAAGCATGTAAATTTCCATTAAACATTAAACACAACACTACAGTTCACTTGATGTAGACTTAATCCTCGTTTCTATTTGTTCGCTTTGGTTGATAGTCATCAAAGAATTTTGGATTCTCTTTTAGAGCATTAAAACCGGATATCTTAGTGTTTTTACCCATCTTTTCGTTTTCTGGTGGTTTGTCTGCTGATCCTTCCATGCTTTTCATTTCAATATTGTTGGATATTCCCGAGTTTTCAGCCCTTGATGTTTCGCCGAAGCTGATTTTCTTTCGAGCTCCTGAATTTGGGTCTCTGATGATTTGTCCCTCGCTATTATACGTATAATTTGAATTCAGAAACTGACCGTTCTGATTTGACGAGTTTGCATATTGTTTAAATGCAGCTTTCGGCACTTTTTCACTTGGTTTGTCAATATAACTTGATAAATAAGCGATTCCTATCAGAATTAAGCTTCCTACACAGATTATAGCTGACGTTATTCCATTTCGCTTTTGTTTTTCCTCCAAAGTCAAGCTGGCATATTTACTAGTTGTTCCTTTTTCGTCAGAATTTGTAGTTGTGCTCACAGTTGTTGTTGTTGTTGTTGTTGTGTTTGATTTTGTTGTTGAGTTCGTCGACTCAGACATTGTTACGTTAGCAAATGAAACATTTGAGGTTGTAACTAAGTTTGATGATGAATAAGGAGTACTACTGCTTGATACTGACATTGTATCTCCATTTGATTCAGTAGTCCATGGAGACGAATGAAAAGTAGTGTCACTTTGAGTAGAGGTATCGACTGAAGTGGAAGTTGTTTCATGTTCTGTAGTAGAGTCAGAGTCTACAGTAACGTTAGTAGTTGTAGTAGAGTCAGAGTCTACAATAATGTTAGTAGTTGTAGTACAGTTAATAAATCCAGTGAAAAGTATCAAGTACATCCATATCATTGAAGTCAAATATCGCTGAGGAAACATTGTAGCGACCTTACCTTTGAGCTATTTCTTTAAATATGGCTTCAAATAGCTAAAGTTTGATAAAATGTGTCGAATAGCCCACTTCATAACGTATATTAATAATGTTGACTTAACCTGTAGGTATTACACAACTATCTAAGGGAAGATATATCATTATAATCCTTTCACAGATAAAAAAATGAATGACACTGAAATATCGTACTGTGTCTCCTTAAAAATATTTAATTTTTTAATCTTGGTGAAATATAACTCGAAAATTTATAAACTGTACGTAAATCAACTTAACCCAAATGAGCCTCTAAATCATACTTCGTTTTCCCTATCCTATCTAGATTGGAACGAGGAAGGCGACGGGTTATCTCCGTTCGTTGGTATTCAATGTATTGACAAATCATTTATCATGCATGTACTTTGCAGTGTTTAAAATCAAATGAAAACAATTGATTTTATCGATATCACTATAGTTTTATAGGCTTGGTGAAAAAGCTCTCATTTTACAATGACTAGGAGATATTCTTACCTGATGTGAAACAAAAAATAGAACTCTGGAAGTAAACGAAAAAGTGGTGATACGATATGGAAGAAACCATGGAAACGTAAACAAAATAAAGAAATTGAAATAACAAAAATCTAATAATTTTTCATAGTTATGATATATCGAATATTAAACTGCCAAAAAAATAGCGAATATCAGTTCTACAGGTGGGTTTTCGAAAAAAAAAACTGTATAGGTGTTTCCTGTTATCCATTTTTAACATTTCTTAAGTGAAGAAAAAGTTGAAACATATTGCGAGAACAAATTTAAAAGGGGAACATTGTAATGTTTTCTGGATTCATAATTTTGAGTCTTGCTTCAATATTCATTTGGAAATTTATTGAAGAAAAAAGGTTTAGGAAATATCGTGAATTCGCTAAAGACTATAACTTCCAACATACACTTTAATCATTAAATTGCTGAAGATAAGACTAAATTTGAGACTCACAATAGTATTTGTCACTCGCCTTTCTGCTATAGTTAAACATGTAAAATTTCTCATAATTATGCCTACCATATAGTTGCTATTCCAGGTAGTTGACCCGGGGTAACCCCAAAATTTCCACAAATTCAACTTTCTTTAAATTTGCAGTATGAACCAATTATGTGCTTATATACTTTAAAAATTTCACCGTCAGATTTTTTATCTTCAGTTCATAGAAGCACCCCTGTCTTAGGGGTCTTAAATTCGGTTAAGAAATCAACATAAGGCGTATACTTCTGTATTGTATATTAATGGGAAACAGCATAAATTAGCCCTGAATTGCTAATCTGCTTCTTAGAAACTTGTAGACCTAAATACCAGACAAAAAATATCATAAGCATGCATTCGTGTGAAATGAAATTGCATTGTCAAAACAATGCTGAAAACACAGCTTTGTTGATTTTCTTCTAAACGAAAATCCTATAATTCAATTTTCATCAAAAACTGGGAAATTAAAGATCCTCCACGCGTGGAGCAGATCATGCTTACCCTTCCGGAGCACCTGATGATACCTCAGTTTTATAGGGGTTCACACTGCTAGTGCTTTAGTTTTGTGGCGTTCTTGTTCATTTTTGTTTATTTGTTTTGTCTTTGTCATACTGTCTCAATTCGTGTTGCTGTGAATTGCCGTGATGTTGGATTTATGATTTTAGAATTTCCCCTTTCCTTTTCTTGCTTCGGTATTCGTTTGCCAATGTACATATGACTCGTGTCAAAATTTTAGAAAAATTCACCGTACCATTTTTTTCACAATGTTAGGATAAAAAAGCATAATTCTCCTTGATACTGAACGTCAAGTTGAAAGGATTAACTCTCTTGCCAAATATCTGACTTTCTTTTATTTTTATATATTTTTTAACATACCTTTCAAAACCTGAAAATTTTAATGCAGTCATTATGAAGTGTTTTATTAACAGAGTGTATTTTCATGATAAGAAAGATATATCTATTTTTATTTATGAAAGAAATATTATAAATCTTGTGGTTATTCATACCAATCACAACAAGTAATTTCTATGTAAAAAGGAGTTATCTCCTCTTACCCAAAGCAAAGAAAGGATATGGAGTAAATGCACATGCCACAACTTCAAGTTTCTACAAATAAATGGCAACAACCAAGCAATGGAACAACGCTTTTATTGTGGTTCTGTAAACTGTATAAACCATATGTATAAGATGGTAAAAAAATTTCCGGTTTCAAAAGCAGAAATCTAAAGGGTGGAAAGACAAAGATGTTGCAAAACCAATGACAAATTGTAAACCGCAATGGTCTTGTCTTGGTACATGCTTTACAAAAGAAATGGGGGCTGAAACCGCTTTCACGGCTCACCAAAATCGTCATTGGCATCTTGAACATATTTGGTGGAGAACCCCAATGACTAAAATAGACTTGAATTTTTTTTTTTTCCAATTCGCATGCACTCCAATAGAGTCCAATGTTTAACCAAGTTCTTTATACGTTGAAATTTTGGATTTATGATGGACAGAGTCATATGCCTGTAGAAGATTATCAAATTACGTAGTCCGATATGAATGTATTTACTAGTACAAGGATTTTCCAGATTCCACTGATCACATTGTTTTTATAAATTGTCAATTTAATGTTTAATTAAAATCTGTGATTACTGTTGTGCATTATCTAAGATATAATCAAGTCAGATATTTTAGAGATTGCTTCCATACCTGGATACAGCTAAATGATCTATTAAGCAGCTGTGAAAATTCAGTAGTTTATGTGTTTCCGCAAGTAGTTGAGTACAGTTCAATAAAAAATCTAAATATTTTATAATCTGGATGGCACATGTGATATTATATTGTCAGACTTAATGTCTATTCATAGGAAACTTCACAGATTTTTTTTTCAAAGGTGTTTGTCTTAATGGTTATAATAGCATTTGGACTTATAAATATGAGTGGGTTATCTCCCTTGTTGTATTACGTTCTATATAAAACCAGAATATATGTCTAACGGACACAATGCCCCGCCTCACACCTATTTCAAGCAATGCCATATTTCATAATCAGTGAGGCATGAAGCTGGTGGCATGGGTAAATAATTGTTATTTTTTTTAATTCATACCCTAATGTATATTTATATGAAGTTTCACGATAATAGCAGACATCCTTCACAGAAAAAAAAACTTCAACCCAAGGGTAAAGCTCATACTACCACGCTTTTATCCAAGATCAGTGAAGCATGGTTAAATTTATTATGATTTTTGTTTAATTATACCCTAATGTGTATTTATACAAAGTTTCATGATAATAGTATACATCCTTCACAGAAAAAAAAACTTCAACCTAAGGGTAAACCTCATACTATCCCCCTTTTTCAATGATGAGTGAAGCATGAATTTGGTAGCCGGGATTTAATTTTATTATGATTTTTGTTTAATTATACCCTAATGTGTATTTATACAAAGTTTCATGATAATAGCATACATCCTTCACCGAAAAAAACTTCAACCTGAGGGTAAACCTGGCTTGGGACGGACGGACGGACAGACACACCCGAACACTATATGCCCTCCTACTATCGTAGGTGGGGCATAAAAATATTTCAAAAGGGGGAAAATTTTTGAACATAACATGATTTTAGTCCTCTAATACACACATTTATAAGTGTGATAGCATAATAAAATAGCTGTTCATTTCACACACCTCTTGGCTAAATTACTCAAACATACAATAATTTATATAGATTAATAGAGGGAGTTTGTGACGTCAATAATTCACTCCTTCACCTGTACCACATTCTTTGAAAATGACTAAATACCGAAGCTACTGTGAATTTACCTTCTGCATATGCAAATTTCGACAACTTATGTCTCTTCGGTGCAGATGAAATCTAAACGTTTGGAAGACCATAAACTCAAAGATATATAAAAAATGATAGAGAACAAATAACCAATATGATCTAAATATAAAGCAAAAATCAGCTAAGGACAGAGTTTTGAATGAGGGAGATACTCATTAGTTTTCAACAAAATTTACAAAAATTTAGATATTGTAAGGTTCCAAATAGAATCGGCTTTCGGGTCAGCACCGAAGTACTGACTACTGGACTGGTGAATACCCTCGGGGGCTAACAGTCACCAGCAGAGGCATCGACCAAGTGTTAACAAATGACTAAATACCGTAGTTGACTGTGAATTTATTTTATTAATTTCTGGACATGTAATGGATAAGTAAGAAAAAAGGGTATTTCTTACAAAATGACTAAATACCGAAGCTACTGTGAATTTACCTTCTGCATATGCAAATTTCGACAAGTGCAGATGAAATCTAAACGTTTGGAAGACCATAAACTCAAAGATGTTTAAAACTGATAGAGAACAAATAACCAATATGGCCAAAATAAGAAACTAGAGGCTCAGAGACTGAGCCTGTATCGCTCACCTGACAAAACGCTTCTATGCCATGCATGACCAAAAATGATCATGTTTTTTACCAATGGGGTAGGGTGTATATGTATGTTCTCAATTAGCACCCGTGTGTTTTGTCTGATCCTATTGAAATGAGTAATTTTTGCAAAGGACCTTTTATACATTTAGTATAATTTGATTTAATTGTTTTGAGAGAAGATGATGAAAAGGATGGTTTTCTCATACTGGGCTCCAATGTTAAACTATGTTCTGCACTTGAGGCAATGTTTTTTGTCGGATTGAAATGAAATGTGCAATTTCAGTCATCATTCCTGTAAAGTTAGGTTGAATTTGCTTCAGTGGTTTCAGAAGAGTAGATGAAAATGTGATTTTCCCATAGGGTCCATTGATAAACTATGTTCCGTGCTTGCGACCATGTTTTCTAACGGATTGTAAAGAAATGAGCAATTTTTGTTAAGGACCTTCTATTCATCCTTCCTGTAATGCAGAATTTAAATTCCATATGCAGAATTTAAATTCACAGTAATTTCGGTATTTAGTCATTTGTTACCACTGGGTCGATGCCACTGCTGGTGGACTGTTAGTCGCCGAGGGTATTCACCAGCCCAGTAGTCAGTACTTCGGTGCTGACCCGAAAACCGATACTATTTGGAACCTTACAATATCTAAATTTTTGTAAATTTTGTTGAATACTAAGGAGTATCTCCCTCTTGCAAAGCTCTTTCCTTAGCTGATTTTGGCATAACATTTAGATCATATTGGTTATTTGTTCTCTCTCAGTTTTTACACATCTTTGAGTTTATGGTCTTCCAAACGTTTAGATTTTATCTGCACTGAAGAGACATAAGTTGTCGAAATGCGCATGTGCAGAATTTAAATTCACAGTAATTTCAGTAATTAGTCCTGTAAAGTTTGGTTGAATTTGCTTCTGCAGTTTCAAAGGAAAAGATGAAAATGTGATTTTTCCCATAGGGTCCAATGTTAAACCTAAGTTCCACACTGTGGCAAGGTTTTTTATTGGATCAGAACGAAATGAGCAATCGTTGTAAAGAACCTTCCATTCATCATTCCTGTAAAGTTTGGTTGAATTTACTTCAGTTGTTTCAGAGGAGTAGATGAAAATGTGATTTTCCCATAGGGTCCTATGTTAAACCATGTTCTATGCTGGCGGCCATGTTTTTCGTCGGATTGGAACAAAATGAGCCATCTTTGTTAAGGACCGTAAGTAAATATTAAACTTAAGTTCCGCACTAGCGGCCATGTTTTTTATCGGATGGGAACAAAATGAGCAATCTTTCTAAAAGACCTTTAGTACATCATTCCTGTAAAGTTTGATTGAATTTGCTTCTGTTATTTCAGAGGGTTTTTCCCATAGGGTCCTATGTTAAACCATGTTCCGTGCTGGCCGCCATGTTTTTCATCGGATTGGAACGAAATGATCAATCTTTGTTAAGGACCTTCAGTACATCATTCCTGTAAAGTTTGGTTGAATTTGCTTCAGCCTTTTCAGAGCAGAAGATGAAAATGTGATTTTTCCAATAGGGTCCAATGTTAAACCTAAGTTCCATGCTGGCGGCCATGTTTTTTATTGGATCAGAACGAAATGAGCAATCTTTGTAAAGGACCTTCCATTCATCATTCCTGTAAAGTTTGGTTGAATTTGCTTCAGTGCTTTCAGAGGAGTAGATGAAAATGTGATTTTCCCATAGGGTCCTATGTTAAACCATGTTCCGTGCTGGTGGCTATGTTTTCTAACGGATTGTAAAGAAATGAGCAATTTTGTTAAGGACCTTCTATTCATCCTTCCTGTAAAGTTTGGTTTGCTTCTGCAGTTTCAAAGGAAAAGATGAAAATGTGATTTTTCCCATAGGGCCCAATGTTAAACCTAAGTTCCGCGCTGGCCGCCATGTTTTTTAACGGATCAGAACAAAATGAGCAATCTTTGTAAAGGACCTTCCATACATCATTCCTGTAAAGTTTGGTTGAATTTGCTTCAGTGGTTTTAGAGGAGAAGATGATTATGTGAAAAGTTTAACGGACGTACGGATGGACGACGGACGACGGACGCCAAGTGATGGCAATAGCTCACACTGACCCTTCGGGTCAGGGGAGTCAAAAAGGGGTATTTCTTACAGATCTTTCAAACTAAACTGGAAAATCTAAAGGAAAGAAAATTCATTCCACTGATATGCAACCAGATTTTTTAATTTTACATGGCACTGTTCTTTGCATGTTAAAAAAGATTCATGAAACTGTTTTCACAATTCAATCTAGTTAACATGTTTGCCATGGCGGTTATTTTAGATCTTATCTTCGATTTAAAATTTAACATCGTATCATAAGAAACAGTTTCCAAGATGCAGCGTTTTGCACGTTTTCCCTTAGGGTGCAGTATTAAACCCAGATTTGCTGTGAAAGCGATACGATCTTGGATTCATGCTTGGTACTAAATCACATACTAGTATTTTGACACATTTTAAGAGGATTATTGCATGGAATTGGCTTAACATGTAAAATTACTTTTTAAGATGCATTACTTTACATTACATCCTTTGCTCTCTAGTTTTGTCATTGTCATACTGTCTCCATTTTGTATTGTATTTTTGCTTCAGTATTCGTTTGCCTTTTTTATATCAAGTTAAGATGACAAGAGAGATTATTTTTTATATGGGATGTTGTCTCCTTGACATTTACCCAATTTCCTTTCTTTTTCATATTTAATTTAATTAAAGGCGTGGCTCTATTGCTTTATTTTACCATGTATTTTTATAGACTTTGTCCCATGTGCATTTACTCCTTATCCTTTAACTTTCAGTGTTCTAGTGTCCAAACATGTCGGAGCGACCATCTTGAATAGCTGATTGACAAAAAATTTTCAAACTTTTGTGGTATCATGAAAATTAATGCCACGACTTATTTCATTTCCGCTTCTTTGGTATCATAGAGCAAGTTATTTATCGACGACGACGTGGCAGACACCCAACACTTTCGACAGAAGTAAAGTGTTTACTATTGACAGGTTGGGAATTTACTGATTGGCAGTTAGAATACTGAACATTGTTGTTAAATCCAATTCAAGCAGTTTTTCGTTCTATTCGCAAAATATTTTTCATTTGTTATTCCAAATTTAGGGTATTGGTATTGCAGCAAATTTTAGCAAATTTTGACGAATTGCTTCCTACCAATTGAGTAAAAATCAAATAATATCATCTAACGATAACACAAAACAAAAGATCTTTTTAAAATATGCCGAGCCCGGGCATTCATTCCAGATTACCTTCAGATATGGAAATTTCCAACAATTGTACAATTTTTTATTATCATTGTTCAATTATTTATGTGTCTCTTGACCGATTGAAAAATAAAACTTGAGTATTTGGATACAACAAACTTTAATAGTGTTTGAAAATATGTAAATGTCACTGATTTTGCTAAAGCTTTGTAAACTTTAATTGACCATTTTTAACACGTGAATTCTTTTTTAAAAAATCAGCCATTGATTTGTTACCACTTCTTAAATTCTTTGATGTCAATCTTTACTGATTCGGCGTCCATGCTAAAAATCTCTTCACCTCACTACGAATAAATTTGTTTTAATTCCGTCTCGTCCACAGATACCTTTTTAATTTTTTCAACCGGTTTATCGACTAAACTCGATAAATATGCAATTCCAATCAACACTAGACTACCAATTAAGATAGAAGTGTATGCTATCCAGCTTCGTTTATTCTTTTCCTCTGGACTAAGTCCCTTGTTACTGCTGACGTATCCAGATACAGTGTCTTGTGTTTTCAGAACTTTTGTTACACTTGTCTCTAGACCAGATGTTTTGGTAATAGTAGTATTTAACGATGAATATTCTGTTGTTACGGACGAAGTTATCGTATCATTTGTTGAATTTGTATTTTCAATTACTGTCGACGAAATTAAGTTAACAGTAAGGATTCCTGATGACAATGTATTATTCCATACTGTTGGCAGAGTAGTGGCAAGATTGATCAACGACGAATCAGTGGAAGGTTCCAATGGAGCGGACGTTTTGATCGTGTTGCTCATGGATGTGAATGACAAGTCAAAATAAATCTGAGAAGATTTTAGAGATAAGGTACTAGTAAAGTTCAATTTACCAGTCCTTGTAATAGTACCTGGGTCATATGATCTCTGCAATGAATTCGTCCATGTTGACGGCATAGATCCAGTTAATATTGGTGTTTCACTTTGAAACCCGTTTGAATCATATTTGCTGGTTATGATAGAATCCTCGATACTTGGAAAATTTGTTGATTGTACAGAAGTTGCATGTATCACCATTTTGATCAATGTTACGCACACCATAAATCGCATGATTATTAAGACAGTAATTTTCAAAATTAGATCCAACATAATTTCACGTGGGTTATCTTATTTGTGTATGGCTATACAATATTTGACGGCCGACTTAAAAATATATTCTCAATCGCACTCGCATTTAGAAAAAAAATGAAGCTACCTTCTATACAAACAGTTAGTTACTTATCATTACAATTGGACGTGTAATGGTTTTATCTACCTGCTTAGTTGTCTTGCCTACATTTGACCCCTGACATATCTTTTTGTGTTAAATCAATCAATATACAAACTTGTCTTTGATTAATCCTAATACAGATAACAAAGACGTAAAAGAATGTCCATAAAAATTTGAATTAATAATGGAAGTCGTGAAG
>MJUU01045595.1:0-16299 GCA_002080025.1 Modiolus philippinarum
AATTTGAAGATGTCCCGAAATATTCGGAAAACTGGTCATTAAAGATATCGTGGCCAGCTATTATGGTCATCACGTGACTTTGATGACGTAATGAACCAAGATTTCACTCGATAAAAAGTGTACAAAGAATACACGTGAATAGTACAAATATTTTGAATTTTCTCGAAAACCGTTGTTTTTATCTTATTTATGCTGTTATGCACGTAATCTTGAAAACATGTTCTTTCAATTGATGCAAAACATTTCAGTTTAATTTCAGTCTAAATTACTTCCAATTTGATTTGAAATTACGGTGTTACAGACCCAAAAACTCCTATTGTAGCTATGTATATTTACGATAAAAAATGAAAACTGCAGTTACAAAACACACAATAAAACGTCTTAAATCGACATAATTTACATTTATGCACATATGCAGCGAAAGATGAAAGAATATTGTAACAGAAAATCTATATAAGAACAGTTTAATTTGAAGTTTTGTTACTTCCAATTTGATTTGAAAATCGCCAAATTTCTGTGAAAATAAAAATGAAAGATGATGAGATAACCCGGATGTTGTATTACTATCATTGTTTGTAGGTTGTTATCCTCATTTTTTTTCCCAAACGTGTTATAATTTTAGCAATTTCTAAATTAATATTAAAATATATATAACTAAATATAGAATTTGGAACCGGTATTGTGCATTATAAGGATACCTTTGTTGTATGTTCCATGTAAAACCCGGGTGTAATGTATAGTCCCTGGTGTAAATCAGCCACATTTAAATTAATCTCATATTTGTTATAAATAACAAACAATATTTAATTTTTAAAGAACTACAAAAATGATTTATGATGCCCTCCGGCAATTCATCACCTGGTCAAGGTGACAGGTGCGTTCCTTCAGCCACTTGTATATTACATACTGTTAATTGGACAACTATTACATCACTCTACATGCTAATGACTCTATTTGCATAATATGTATTAAACACAAAGAGAATAATGTGTTACCACACTATATTTTTGGAGACAAAAATAACACGTTTTAGTTAAATTACAGTTTCTATATTATTATTAAAAAAAATGCATTTTTCGATTATTTTTATGTTCATTTTTTATTCATTTATTTTATTTATTTTATCTTTTATTTATTTATCTTTTTTTTTTGGATAAATTCATATTGTATTTTATTTTTAGTAATGTTTTTTATAGAAATGCATTGTCTGCATAATCTGTTGTGACGCGGTTACCTCCCCTGAAAATGACCATAATAGCTGGCCACGGCTCAAACTCTGGAATTATTTGACGGATATGAACTTCCGGCATTCAAAACTTTATATATGCTTAATTTTCACATTTCTATGTCTACGACCATATCACGCTGAAAACACCGGTTCTCGTCCGATCACCGAAGTTAAGCAGGGTAGAGCCCGGTTAGTACTTGGACGGGTGACCGCCTGGTGTTGTAGACATTATTTATTTTTTGTAAAATTGTGCATTCATTTGACATGATCTGATGGTAAACGCAAATATTCCATACCTAAGAGGAACGACTTTTTTTAAATAAAATTATGCAGTGATTCGACGGGAACGCAAATAATCCACACACGGCAGAAACTAGCAAGCTGTATTTTTGCACGAGATTTCCGTGATAGATAGAAATTGACAACGTCATAATTGTTACCATTCTCCCTTGACGCTATCTTAACTACGGCATACATTTTCATTAGAGACGGGAATAGCAAGCTGCTTTTTTCGGCGGTAAGTCCATTTTTATTTTGGCAACATAATTATTGAACGCAAGAAAGGGGGACCGAGATGTGTTTATTGAAATCGATTTTCAAGCATGTTTGATATATTGATTTGATTTATTTATTGATTTGTACGTTTGTATGAATGTTAGACTAGATTTTACTGTTTATGATGCAACTTTTGTATTTATTTATGTAAAATTCTAAATTTGAAGATGTCCCGAAATATTCCGAAAACTGGTCATTAAAGATATGCTCAAACTCTGGAATTATTTGACGGATATGAACTTCCGGCATTCAAAACTTTATATATGCTTGATTTTCACATTTCTATGTCTACGACCATATCACGCTGAAAACACCGGTTCTCGTCCGATCACCGAAGTTAAGCAGCGTAGAGCCCGGGTAGTACTTGGATGGGTGACCGCCTGGGTATACCGGATGTTGTAGACATTATTTATTTTTTATTTTTTGTAAAATTGTGCATTCATTTGACATGATCTGATGGTAAACGCAAATATTCCATACCTAAAAGGAACGACTTTTTTAAAATAAAATTATGCAGTGATTCGACGGGAACGCAAATAATCCACACACGGCAGAAACTAGCAAGCTGTATTTTTGCACGAGATTTCCGTGATAGATAGAAATTGACAACGTCATAATTGTTACCATTCTCCCTTGACGCTATCTTAACTACGGCATACATTTTCATAGGAGACGGGAATAGCAAGCTGCTTTTTTCGGCGGTAAGTCCATTTTTATTGTGGCAACATAATTATTGAACGCAGAAAAAGGGGGACCGGGATGTGTTTATTAAAATCGATTTTCAAGCATGTTTGATATATTGATTTGATTTATTTATTGATTTGTATGTTTGTATGAATATAAGACTAGATTTTACTGTTCATAATGCAACTTTTGTATTTATTTAGGTAAAATTCTAAATTTGAAGATGTCCCGAAATATTCCGAAAACTGGTCATTAAAGATATGCTCAACTCTGGAATTATTTGACGGATCTGAACTTCCGGCATTCAAAACTTTATATATGCTTAATTTTCACATTTCTATGTTTACGACCATATCACGCTGAAAACACCGGTTCTCGTCCGATCACCGAAGTTAAGCAGCGTAGAGCCCGGTTAGTACTTGGATGGGTGACCGCCTGGGAATACCGGGTGTTGTAGACATTATTTATTTTTTGTAAAATTGTGCATTCATTTGACATGATCTGATGGTAAACGCAAATATTCCATACCTAAGAGGAACGACTTTTTTTAAATAAAATTATGCAGTGATTCGACGGGAACGCAAATAATCCACACACGGCAGAAACTAGCAAGCTGTATTTTTGCACGAGATTTCCGTGATAGATAGAAATTGACAACGTCATAATTGAACGTCATAATTGTTACCAATCTCCCTTGACGCTATCTTAACTAAGGCATACATTTTCATAGGAGACGGGAATAGCAAGCTGCTTTTTTCGGCGGTAAGTCCATTTTTATTTTGGCAACATAATTATTGAACGCAAAAAAGGGGGACCGGGGTGTGTTTATTGAAATCAATTTTCAAGCATGTTTGATATATTGATTTGATTTATTTATTGATTTGTATGTTTGTATGAATGTTAGACTAAATTTTACTGTTTATGATGCAACTTTTGTATTTATTTATGTAAAATTCTAAATTTGAAGATGTCCCGAAATATTCCGAAAACTGGTCATTAAAGATATGCTCAAACTCTGGAATTATTTGACGGATATGAACTTCCGGCATTCAAAACTTTATATATGCTTAATTTTCACATTTCTATGTCTGCGACCATATCACGCTGAAAACACCGGTTCTCGTCCGATCACCGAAGTTAAGCAGCGAAGAGCCCGGTTAGTACTTGGATGGGTGACCGCCTGGGAATACCGGGTGTTGTAGACATTATTTATTTTTTGTAAAATTGTGCATTCATTTGACATGATCTGATGGTAAACGCAAATATTCCATACCTAAGAGGAACGACTTTTTTTAAAAAAAATTATGCAGTGCTTCGACGGGAACGCAAATAATCCACACACGGCAGAAACTAGCAAGCTGTATTTTTGCGCGAGATTTCCCTGATAGATAGAAATTGACAACGTCATAATTGTTACCATTCTCCCTTGACGCTATCTTAACTACGGCATACATTTTCATAGGAGACGGGAATAGCAAGCTGCTTTTCTCGGCGGTAAGTCCATTTTTATTTTGGCAACATAATTACTGAACGCAGAAAAGGGGGATCGGGATGTGTGTATTGAAATCGATTTTCAAGCATGTTTGATATATTGATTTGTATGTTTGTATGAATGTTAGACTAGATTTTACTGTTTATGATGCAACTTTTGTATTTATTTATGTAAAATTCTAAATTTGAAGATGTCCCGAAATATTCCGAAAACTGGTCATTAAAGATATGCTCAACTCTGGAATTATTTGACGGATATGAACTTCCGGCATTAAAAACTTTATATATGCTTAATTTTCACATTTCTATGTCTACGACCATATTACGCTGAAAACACCGGTTATCGTGCGATCACCGAAGTTAAGCAGCGTAGAGTCCGGTTAGTACTGGGATGGGTGACCGCCTGGGAATACCGGGTGTTGTAGACATTATTTATTTTTTTTTTGTAAAATTATGCATTCATTTGACATGATCTGATGGTAAACGCAAAAATTCCATACCTCAGAGGAACGACTTTTTTTAAATAAAATTATGCAGTGCTTCGACGGGAACGCAAATAATCCACACACGGCAGAAATTAGCAAGCTGTATTTTTGCGCGAGATTTCCCTGATAGATAGAAATTGACAACGTCATAATTGTTACCATTCTCCCTTGACGCTATCTTAACTACGGCATACATTTTCATAGGAGACGGGAATAGCAAGCTGCTTTTCTCGGCGGTAAGTCCATTTTTATTTTGGCAACATAATTACTGAACGCAGAAAAGGGGGATCGGGATGTGTGTATTGAAATCGATTTTCAAGCATGTTTGATATATTGATTTGTATGTTTGTATGAATGTTAGACTAGATTTTACTGTTTATGATGCAACTTTTGTATTTATTTATGTAAAATTCTAAATTTGAAGATGTCTCGAAATATTCCAAAAACTGGTCATTAAAGATATGCTCAAACTCTGGAATTATTTGACGGTTATGAACTTCCGGCATTCAAAACTTTATATATGCTTAATTTTCACATTCACGCGGAAAACACCGGTTCTCGTCCGATCACCGAAGTTAAGCAGCGTAGAGCCCGGTTAGTACTTGGATGGGTGACCGCATGGGAATACCGGGTGTTGTAGACATTATTTATTTTTTGTAAAATTGTGCATTCATTTGACATGATCTGATGGTAAACGCAAATATTCCATACCTAAGAGGAACGACTTTTTTTAAATAAAATTATTCAGTGATTCGACGGGAACGCAAATTATCCACACACGACAGAAACTAGCAAGCTGTATTTTTGCAAGAGATTTCCGTGATAGATAGAAATTGACAACGTCATAATTGTTACCATTCTCCCTTGGCGCTATCTTAACTACGGCGTACATTTTCATAGGAGACGGGAATAGCAAGCTGCTTTTTTCGGCGGTAAGTCCATTTTTATTTTGGCAACATAATTATTGAACGCAGAAAAGGGGGACCGGGATGTGTTTATTGAAATCGATTTTCAAGCATGTTTGATATATTGATTTGATTTATTGTTTGTATGAATGTTAGACTAGATTTTACTGTTTATGATGCAACTTTTGTATTTATAAATGTAAAATTCTAAATTTGAAATGTCCCGAAATATTCCGAACACTGGTCATTAAAGATATGCTCAAACTCTGGAATTATTTGACGGATATGAACTTCCGGCATTCAAAACTTTATATATGCTTGATTTTCACATTTCTATGTCTACGACCATATCACGCTGAAAACAGCGGTTCTCGTCCGATCACCGAAGTTAAGCAGCGTAGAGCCCGGTTAGTACTTGGATGGGTGACCGCCTGGGAATACCGGGTGTTGTAGACATTATTTATTTTTTATTTTTTGTAAAATTATGCATTCATTTGACATGATCTGACGGTAAACGCAAATATTCCATACCTCAGAGGAACGACTTTTTTTAGATAAAATTATGCAGTGATTCGACGGGAACGCAAATAATCCACACACGGCAGAAACTAGCAAGCTGTATTTTTGCACGAGATTTCCGTGATAGATAGAAATTGACAACGTCATAATTGTTACCATTCTCCCTTGACGCTATCTTAAATACGGGATACATTTTCATAGGAGAGGGGAATAGCAAGCTGCTTTTTTCGGCGGTAAGTCCATTTTTATTTTGGCAACATAATTATTGAACGCAGAAAAGGGGGATCGGGATGTGTGTATTGAAATCGATTTCCAAGCATGTTTGGTATATTGATTTGATTTATTTGTTGATTTGTATGTTTGTATGAATGTTAGACTAGATTTTACTGTTTATGATGCAACTTTTGTATTTATTTATGTAAAATTCTAAATTTGAAGATGTCCCGAAATATTCCGAAAACTGGTCATTAAAGATATGCTTAACTCTGGAATTATTTGACGGATATGAACTTCCGGCATTAAAAACTTTATATATGCTTAATTTTCACATTTCTATGTCTACGACCATATTACGCTGAAAACACCGGTTATCGTCCGATCACCGAAGTTAAGCAGCGTAGAGCCCGGTTAGTACTGGGATGGGTGACCGCCTGGGAATACCGGGTGTTGTAGACATTATTTATTTTTTATTTTTTTTTGTAAAATTGTGCATTCATTTGACATGATCTGATGGTAAACGCAAATATTCCATACCTAAGAGGAACGACTTTTTTTAAAATAAAATTATGCAGTGATTCGACGGGAACGGAAATAATCCACTCACGGCAGAAACTAGCAAGCTGTATTTTTGCACGAGATTTCCGTGATAGATAGAAATTGACAACGTCATAATTGTTACCATTCTCCCTTGACGCTATCTTAACTACGGGATACATTTTCATAGGAGAGGGGAATAGCAAGCTGCTTTTTTCGGCGGTAAGTCCATTTTTATTTTGGCAACATAATTATTGAACGCAGAAAGGGGGAACCGTGATGTGTTTATTGAAATCGATTTCCAAGCATGTTTGATATATTGATTTGATTTATTTGTTGATTTGTATGTTTGTATGAATGTTAGACTAGATTTTACTGTTTATGATGCAACTTTTGTATTTATTTATGTAAAATTCTAAATTTGAAGATGTCCCGAAATATTCGGAAAACTGGTCATTAAAGATATGCTCAACTCTGGAATTATTTGACGGATATGAGCTTCCGGCGTTCAAAACATTATATATGCTTAATTTTCACATTTCTATGTCTACGACCATATCACGCTGAAAACACCGGTTGTCGTCCGATCACCGAAGTTAAACAGCGTAGAGCCCGGTTAGTACTTGGATGGGTGACCGCCTGGGAATACCGGGTGTTGTAGACATTATTTATTTTTTATTTTTTGGAAAATTGTGCATTCATTTGACATGTTCTGATGGTAAACGCAAATATTCCATACCTAAGAGGAACGACTTTTTTTTAAATAAAATTATGCAGTGATTCGACGGGAACGCAAATACTAGTAATCCACACACGGCAGAAACTAGCAAGCTGTATTTTTGCACGAGATTTCCGTGATAGATAGAAATTGACAACGTCATAATTGTTACCATTCTCCCTTGACGCTATCTTAACTACGGCATACATTTTCATAGGAGACGGGAATAGCAAGCTGCTTTTTTCGGCGGTAAGTCCATTTTTATTGTGGCAACATAATTATTGAACGCAGAAAAGGGGGATCGGGATGTGTTTATTGGAATCGATTTTCAAGCATGTTTGATATATTGATTTGATTTATTGTTTGTATGAATGTTAGACTAGATTTTACTGTTTATGATGCAACTTTTGTATTTATTAATGTAAAATTCTAAATTTGAAATGTCCCGAAATATTCCGAAAACTGGTCATTAAAGATATGCTTAAGCTCTGGAATTATTTGACGGATATGAACTTCCGGCATTCAAAACTTTATATATGCTTGATTTTCACATTTCTATGTCTACGACCATATCACGCTGAAAACACCGGTTCTCGTCCGATCACAGAAGTTAAGCAGCGTAGAGCCCGGTTAGTACTTGGATGGGTGAGCGCCTGGGAATACCGGGTGTTGTAGACATTATTTATTTTTTGTAAAATTGTGCATTCATTTGACATGATATGATGGTAAACGCAAATATTCCATACCTAAGAGGAACGACTTTTTTTAAATAAAATTATGCAGTGATTCGACGGGAACGCAAATAATCCACACACGGCAGAAACTAGCAAGCTGTATTTTTGCACGAGATTTCCGTGATAGATAGAAATTGACAACGTCATAATTGTTACCATTCTCCCTTGACGCTATCTTAACTACGGCATACATTTTCATAGGAGACGGGAATAGCAAGCTGCTTTTTTCGGCGGTAAGTCCATTTTTATTCTGGCAACATAATTATTGAACGCAGAAAAGGGGGACCGGGATGTGTTTATTGAAATCGATTTTCAAGCATGTTTGATATATTGATTTGATTTATTTATTGATTTGTATGTTTGTATGAATGTTAGACTAGATTTTACTGTTTATGATGCAACTTTTGTAGTTATTTACGTAAAATTCTAAATTTGAAGATGTCCCGAAATATTCCGAAAACTGGTCATTAAAGATATGCTCAACTCTGGAATTATTTGACGGATATGAACTTCCGGCATTCAAAACATTATATATGCTTAATTTTCACATGTCTATGTCTACGACCATATCACGCTGAAAACACCGGTTCTCGTCCGATCACCGAAGTTAAGCAGCGTAGAGCCCGGTTAGTACTTGGATGGGTGACCGCCTGGGAATACCGGGTGTTGTAGACATTATTTCTTCTTTTATTTTTTGTAAAATTGTGCATTCATTTGACATGATCTGATGGTAAACGCAAATATTCCATACCTAAGAGGAACGACTTTTTTTAAATAGAATTATGCAGTGATTCGACGGGAACGCACATACTAGTAATCCACACACGGCAGAAACTAGCAAGCTGTATTTTTGCACGAGATTTCCGTGATAGATAGAAATTGACAACGTCATAATTGTTACCATTCTCCCTTGACGCTATCTTAACTACGGCATACATTTTCATAGGAGACGGGAAAAGCAAGCTGCTTTTTTCGGCGGTAAGTCCATTTTTATTTTGGCAACATAATTATTGAACGCAGAAAAGGGGGACCGGGATGTGTTTATTGAAATCGATTTTCAAGCATGTTTGATATATTGATTTGATTTATTTATTGATTTGTATGTTTGTATGAATGTTAGACTAGATTTTACTGTTTATGATGCAACTTTTGTATTTATTGATGTAAAATTCTAAATTTGAAGATGTCCCGAAATATTCCGAAAACTGGTCATTAAAGATATGCTCAACTCTGGAATTATTTGACAGATATGAACTTCCGGCATTCAAAACTTTATATATGCTTAATTTTCACATTTCTATGTCTACGACCATAACACGCTGAAAACAACGGTTCTCGTCCGATCACCGAAGTTAAGCAGCGTAGAGCCCAGTAGACTTCCGGTTTAGCCATCCTGAGTGAAGGTTGATATTTTCATTCGAGGGATATCCAAACCATCTATTGTGCCTTTTTGAATATTTTTTACTTAGTAAGTGAAACAGACACTAAAATGTAAGCAAGAATTTCATAATACGCTTATTTTCCAGATTATATCTGGAGAAATTTGACTTTAATGGCAAGTTCAAAGCCATTCGGGGCCGGGACCCCATCTTATGATTTTACACGTGAAAGAACAGTACTTGTGAATGTTCGTGACAATAAAAAATTAAACCCGCTTTGATAATTGATTCTGTTGAATTAACATGTGGCGTGAGTGATTGCGTTGCTGCCTGTGTGCCAAAATCAGGAAACGCATATGAAATAACATTGACAAATGACCATTATATTGATTATTTACTCGAAGGTATCGAGTGCGCCGGGAAAAAATTTGAGTGTACAGAATTAGTTGCCAAACAAAAAATTGTATCTATAATGAATTTGAGTTGTTATGTTACGGATGATGAAATCAGAAACAGGTTTGAACAAATAGGAGTAGAAATACTGTCAGATATTAAACGACATTGTTACAAAAGCACAAACATTGTTGACGGAACACATATTAAGAAAGTGAAACTCCCCCCTAACGTGTCGTCCATGCCATATACCATGAAGTTTTATTCAACTGAAGTTTTCGTTTTACAGAATAATGCATAATCATCAACAAAAGTTTGCTCGAAATGTTTTTCGAATGAACACATGTACAAAGATTGCCCGCAGTATATCTGTTTTGCTTGTGATGAAGAGGGACATGTTCGCAAAAACTGTCCACATCCAAAATGTTCTACATGTAAATCAATTTTAAGTCGTTGTAGATGTGAAAGAAAATCGCCTTTTGTTTTCCATGGAAATACTGGCAGTGAAGCAAAGAAAGGGGGGAGTTTCAGGGCATCAACCTCAACTGAACACGACAGCGAAAATCCGATCGAAACAAATGATACAACCGTTTTGGGTAAAAACATTTCCCATAACACAACCGATGACGACAATGAAATGACAATCACTGAAGAACAAAATGATGATGAAGGTATTGATGATTCTCAGAAAACTACTGTAAACGACGTCGACTACGATGATTCTCAGAAAACCACTGTAAACGATGTCGAATACGATGATTCTCAGAAAACCACCGTAAACGACGACGACCACGATGTTGATTATGATGGTACAACGAAATGTGAGAACATTAACATTGATTTAAATAAAGCAAATGAACAATCGGGTGGAGGGGATAATGAATGTGTTGATATGCCTGTCGATTCCTCTGTGGAAAAATCTCTCCATGGGGGAATTGACAATAAACAAAAACAAGAAACATGTGCTGATAATATGAATGTTTTGTCTGTGGTTGATCCTAGCAACCAGGATGAAAACATAGATGGAATAGAATCTCCCCGAAAACATTGGAAAAATCCATCAAAGGTTAAAAATAAAGAAAAGAGGCTTACCCCGTATGGAAGATCTACACCCAAATCCCAATATAGCTAAAATGGATCCCAAAATTACAATGTTTATGCTTTTTCAGGTTTAAACAACGATTTCTGTTGTGACCTTTAATTGTAACGGTTTACGTGACCAAAAGAAAAGAGATTGTGTTTTTACTTTGTGTAATGACAAAAAGTTTGATGTTATTTTATTACAAGAAACACATTGGGATGATTTTTTAGCTGACAAAATTGTTAAATACAATAAAATATGGAATGGTAATATTTATTATTGTAATAAAAATGACACAAATAATTCAGCTGGTGTGGCTATAATGATACGAAAAAATATTTTAGATAGCTGTAAAGAAATTTACAAAATATAATCACTAATGGTAAGAGTATTGATATCTTTAATATATATGCCCCAAACCCTGTTACAGACAGATTCATTTTTTTTCAAGATATTGAACCAAAGAAAAATTTTCAAAATTTTGCCATTGTTAGTGGCGATTTTAATACATCACTTGGAGCACTCGACAAAGGTGGAAAAACTGAACATAGAGAAGATAAAGCAGTTTGTGCTTTAAAATCAATAATTAATAATCATGAATTATGCGATGTATATAGAACGAGAAATCCGTCTACGCTGGTTTTTTCGAGAAAGCAAAGGCTCAGAGATGCTCTTACTCAGTCACGAATAGATTATCATTTAGTTTCACATAATTTAAAACCGTTTGTAAAAAATATATATCATAATGATTCGAGTTTCAGTGATCAGTTTTGTTTCTATGATTTTAGATTTTAGAACTATTGATACTGGTCCTGGTTTGTGGATTTTTAATAATCAGCTTCTAGATGATGAATATTTCATTGAAAGAGTAAAGGCAATTATTAACAGAGAAATTAATACAGATTTTTATCATTCAGACCCCCTTATTTGGTATGATAACTTAAAATATAGTATAAAACGATTTGCCCAAATATATAGCAGGGATAAACAGAAAGAAAGAAATAGTGAATATTATAAAACACAAAATAAACTACAAGAAATGTCGGTTAAGTTTGCTAACGGGATTAATATTAATGTTGTCCAATATGAAAATCTAAAATCTCGTCTTGAAGAAATCGAAAAAATTAAATGTCAAGGTGCAATTTTACGATCAAAAGCCCATTGGGCAGTAGATGGCGATAAAAACACTTCTTATTTTTTACGATTAGAAAAATATAGACAACAGTTTAATATGATTACCGAATTAAAAGACAAAGATGACAAATTATGTCGGGAAACCGATGAAATACTTGACGTTATTCGTGATTTTTATTCAGATTTATATTCATGCGTTAAAACCAATGATGCTGATAAAAATACAATGTTAAATTTCTTAAATAAAACTATTGATATTACAGATCATGACATGTGTGAACGTGACATAACTTCCGATGAGATTTGCCTTGCCGTGAATTCTATGAAAAAAGGTAAAACCCCTGGTCCTGACGGACTGACATGTGAATTCTACTGTAAATTTATCAATGAATTCCGTGAAATATTTTTATATATTTTTAATTGTATTGAAAATGAAGGTCAGTTATCTCGATCAGTGAGAGCTAGTGTTATAAGTCTTATTTTCAAAAAGAAAGGGGATAAAAGTGATATAAAATCATATAGACCCATATCTTTAGCAAATGTCGAATACAAAATTTTAGCGCGTATTATGGCAAACAGGCTGAAATTGACATTGACAACAATAATATGTAATACACAAACTTGTGCCGTTATTGGCCGCGATATAGCCGACACGCTTTGTAGCATAATAAATGTTATTGACCTAATAAATGAAGAAGAATTAGAAGCGTATATTTTAAAAATTGACCAAACTAAGGCCTTCGATAGAGTAAGTCATGATTTTTTATTTTCCGTTTTAGAGAAATTTGGTTTCGGGGAAAGATTTATTAGGTGGATTAAAATATTTTATACTAATATACGCAGTTGTGTCAAATGTAATGGTCATTTAACACAATACTTTCCCATCCACAACGGGATAAAACAAGGGTGTCCCTTGAGTGCGATTTTGTACACTATCATTTCAGAAACTTTAGCCCAAGCCATATTACAGAATTCAGATATTACAGGCATTAGAATTCCCCGAACAGATATTTTTTCAACAATATTTCAACACGCTGATGACACTACACTATCTCTTGCCAATAAAAATTCAATATCGACTGTTTTTGATATTTTAAAAGTTTATAGTGGTGCATCGGGAGCAAAAATAAACAAACAAAAAAGTGAAATTATGTCGTTGGGAAATGGACAACTACTCCAGAGTGAAATTGATCAATTAGGCATTCAAAAGTGTGAAGATGCAGTTGAAGTTTTAGGAGTTTGGGTTGGTAAATAAAAAAATAAATGTAATATTTTGAACTGGGAAAAGAAAATCAATTCTATAAACACTGTTTTAAACATATGGAAACAAAGACATTTGACACTCCATGGTAGATTAACTGTTGTTTCGTCATTATTAATGTCAAAGTTATGGTACACAATTGACGTTGAAACAATCCCGCCGGAATATTATATCCAAATTAAAAAGATTTGCGTAGATTTCTTGTGGAAATTTAAAACCCATAAAGTAGCATACGAAACAATAATTTCCCCCAAATCAGAAGGTGGTCTTAATTTTCCTGACATTCTGTTAAAATTGTTTGCGTTTAGACTAAAATTTTTAAGTAGGTTATTAAATCCAGATTATAATGCTTTGTGGAAGGATGTATGTTTTTATTTTTTCTCAAAAATTGAACAGATGAATTTTAAAAATGAAATCCTCCTCTGTGATTTTAACATTTCTACACTTAAAAAATTCCCGTTTTTTATAAAGGAAATACTAACTGCATGGAAGAAAATAAAATGCTTTGTTGAATTCCATGTAGATGAAACAAACGTTTATGAAATTCCGTTGTTTTTTAATTCAGTTATTCAGAAAGACAATAAATGTCTTGATTACAAACCTTTTATCCGTTCTGGTATTACTAAAATTAAACACTTAACCTATGAAGTCATTCCGGGTTTCTTACGAATGAATGCAATTCATGAAATGTTGTCCGAAATAGATCCAAATATAACAAAAACAGAAGCTTATAAATATTATAAAAATATACTCACAAGTATGCCTATTGAATGGGTAAACTGGATAAATGAAAACACAAAGTCCGCCGGAAGCAAAATTGAAGTGTCTGTAAATGATTTTTCTTTGACCGTCGAAAACAAAAATATCCCTATCCCACAAAGTACTCGCACATTTTATGATCTTCTTGTGAAATTGATTAAAAAACCTCCGATTTCCGAAACATTTTGGTTAGAAAAATATCCAGATATTAATATGTCACACTGTTATATTACTTCAGGTTTATATTTCCTTCCAAGTGAATGTAAAGAACTGAATTTCAAAATAGTCCACAATACACTATTTACGAAAGAAAAACTCTTAAAGTGTAAAATAACTGATAATGACATATGTCCGATTTGTAAACAATCAAAAGAAAATCTGTTTCATCTATTCTTGACCTGCCCTGAATTGTGTTCATTTCTTGCCTTTTTAAAGGACATGATACTGAACTTGTTACGTCACACTGATGATAGCTATGTGAACAGTTTCATCTTTAACCAAGCACTGTTATTAGGAATTTTTGAACAAATAAAAGGTTTTAATTTTTACTTTGCCAATTTCGTGATGAATATAGCAAGATTTAGTATCTATAAAAGAAGAAATTATGTGTTATCAAACTCAAATTTTAAAATCAATTTGATAGATTTCTTCAAATCAATATTAAACAGATACATTTCTCATTATTTTTACATTTTAACAATAAGAAAAGAGTACAATATTTTAAATAAATAATTCATATCAGAAAATCCTATTATCAGAATTAGAAATCACCAAGCTGAAATTATGTATTGAGATATTTTTGTGTATTTTTTATTGTGCATTTTCTGATAATTATATACATTATACTAACATAGATTAAATATAAATTAACATTATTGTTTTTATATTCGTGACATCGGAGACTAGCCGATGCACTTTTATTGTACATATACCTGAATAAATATTTTATTAATGAAAAACGGTTCTCGTCCGATCACCGAAGTTAAGCAGCGTAGAGCCCGGTTAGTATTTGGATGGGTGACCGCCTGGGAATACCGGGTGTTGTAGACATTATTTATTTTTTTTATTTTTTTGTAAAATTGTGCATTCATTTGACATGATTTGATGGTAAACGCAAATATTCCATACCTAAGAGGAACGACTTTTTTTAAATAAAATTATGCAGTGATTCGACGGGAACGCAAATAATCCACACACGGCAGAAACTAGCAAGCTGTATTTTTGCACGAGATTTCCGTGATAGATAGAAATTGACAACGTCATAATTGTTACCATTCTCCCTTGACGTATCTCAACTACGGCATAATATATTTTCACAGGAGACGGGAATAGCAAGCTGCTTTTTTCGGCGGTAAGTCCATTTTTATTTTGGCAACATAATTATTGAACGCAGAAAAGGGGGACCGTGATGTGTTTATTGAAATCGATTTTCAAGCATGTTTGATATATTGATTTGATTTATTTATTGATTTGTATGTTTGTATGAATGTTAGACTAGATTTTACTGTTTATGATGCAAGTTTTGTATTTATTTCAAGATTGTCGCGGGTATACGACGTTCGTATTCTAGTACTATTGTAATTTTCCCTTTGTTGACGTCGCCGCCTTGGGCGGAAGTGAAGATAAAAAGAAAACGAAAACCTGACAAGATTGTTGTTTAGATATATTTCGCCTTATTATCGATACATATGGTGCCGTGACAATGGAGTTAGAGAGACTGAAGTCTGTACGAGTTGCGAATAAGAGCGTAATAACCAGACTTTTCAAAAATCGACGAAGCTCGAAATGATTTAGAAATCGACACGGAAGGAGTGATAACGAACTTTGAGAAAATCATCAAGAAACAAACATTAATGGAAGAATTGTGTGAAAAAATTCTTGAGTTTACTAATACGGAGGATGTGGAGAATGAAATTATCGAATCGGAGGAATATTCAGTATCATTGGAAACGAAAATCAAACACGCACGTAAGTTCATTGAACAGATAGAACCCTCGTCAAAGTCTAGCACACATGAGTCTCCTCTGTATCACTCACTCAATCCAGACACCCCGTCTTTCATTCCTTCATGTAACGCTCAACATTATGATGTTCAACAAACGCATGTTAATAATCCAATTCACATCGCACAACCAAGTTTGTCATCTAACATTAGCCGAGGTAGCAATGATAGTCATCGACTGCCCAAACTTACACTTCCCAAGTTCTCTGGTCAAATTC
>MJUU01045595.1:18098-38853 GCA_002080025.1 Modiolus philippinarum
TGATAAAGATTTTACTGAGATTTAGAGCTTATCCAGTTGCAATAACCACTGACATTGAAAAAGCTTTCCTTCATGTTGGTTTACATGAAGAGGACCGTGATGCCACACGTTTTTTATGGCTCAGTGATCCGTCCGATCCCAAGAGCAGTTTACAGACGTACAGATTTAAATCCGTCTTATTCGGGGCAACTTGCTCACCTTTTATCCTAAGTGCCACGATATTGAAACATTTACAATTGAATGATAGCCAAACTGCAACAATCATGGAGAGAGATTTATATGTTGACAACATAATATCTAGTTTACGAGACGAAGCCGAAGCTACAGACTATTTCTACGAGGCTAGACAGATGATGGCAACCGCAGGATTCAATCTTCGATCTTGGTCGTCAAATAGCGTAAATGTACGACAAATAGCTGAGAATGAAGGAGTCTTAGACAACACACAAAAGCACTAGGAACTTTGGGACAGCCAGTCGGACAACTTGATGTATCCGACACGTGTGATTGATACAAACATCAACGACAAGGTTACAAAGCGTAAAGTATTGAGATATGCTTCACAAATTTACGATCCTCTTGGATTAATTACTCCAGTGACAATCAGAGCTAAAGCTTTTATTCAAGAACTATGGAAGAGTGGACTTGATTGGGACGAACCGATACCGGATAAGTTTCGAAATACATGGATTTACATAGCTAACGACATACAACCGGAGGAAATCAAAAGATGGAGTAAATCAGAAGTAATAACCGACTACCTAACATTACACGGAATAGAGTGGAAATTTATACCAAAGCGTGCGCCTTGGTAAGGCGGCTTTTGGGAAAGACTAAATGCGCTTACAAAGACAAGTCTGAAGAAAATACTTGGTAAATCTCAAGTTGATATGGAGACACTTGTAACTGTTATTTCCGAAATTGAGGCGATTTTAAATGATAGGCCGCTTACCTATCCTTCATCGGACATCAAGGATTGTGAAGTATTAACACCAGCACATCTTTGATATGGAAGACGTATTACAACATTATCATATCCGTACGTGGAAGTCGACGAAACTTGTGATCCGACTCATATCGAATATTCCGATCTGAATAAACGTGCAAAGTACCAAATTCGTCTCATTCAGAATTTCTGGAAACGCTGGAAAAGCGAGTACCTCACATCTTTACGAGAATTCAACAGGACAACGGGAAATAATGAACAGAAAATCAAAATTGGTGACGTAATACAAATTCATGATGAATCAAAACGAATAAATTGGAAAATTGTAGTTGTAACTGATTTAGTTCGAGGAAATGATGGACTCGTTCGATCTGCTTGTATAAGGACAAAAAATGGAGAAACCACAAGACCTATCGTCAAATTGTATCCCTTAGAGGTAAATTATTCAGAAACGAACTCTGACAAAAGTGAGACAACAAACACAAATAACAGGCCGATGCGTCAGGCAAGAGTGACAGCCCTTGATAACATTCGCCAGTGGATAGGAAGAAGATGATTCTATTGACTTATGACTGTAAAGTTCCACAATTTATTAGTGAATTGAAATTTAGTATTTCAGTTTAGATGGACTGTAACTTGCAATTGATATTTAAGTTTCTGGCGTCTAATTTAAAGTATTTCATAGATAACACAATGCGAATCAGAGACAGTTAAGTTTTTAAAAACCGTTCAAGTAATGTTCATCTATAAGACTTTAAAGTTTAATTCTATTATTATTTATTTGTAATGATACTTTCAAATTTTTAGTGAAATATAACTTTTCGCGGCCCCCAGTATGTCAAGATTTTCGCGGGAATACGACGTTCGTATTCTAGTACTATTGTAATTTTCCCGTTGTTGACGTCGATTTGTCAATGACTGCTAGCAAGAATTTTGGTATAAGCTTTTACTTGAAACACTGTAATAGAGAGTTTTTAGGTTTTATTTATTCCAGAATAAGTGTATTTTTACCATCTATGATAAAATCTTTTTATGCCCCCGCCGTTAGGCAACGGGGGCATTAAGTTTTACCCTTGTCCGTCCGTACGTACGTCCGAAAATTTTCGTCAAGGATTTCTCAGCTTGTGTATGCAGTAATGATTTGATATTTGGTCTGAAGCTTTAGTATTATGAGTTGTATTGTGTCTCCCCTTTCCAAGTCTGTAACTCTTCTACTTCCTGTTTGACGATAACTTTGAATTTTTCCCATTATAGCCATATATTGAAATTTTTCGTCAAGGATTTCTCAGCTTGTGTATGCAGTAATGATTTGATATTTGGTCTGAAGCTTAAGTATGATGAGTTCTACTGTGTCTCCTCTTTTCAAGTCCGTAACTCATCTACTTCCTGTTTGACGACAACTTTGATTTTTTCCCATTATAGCCATAAATTGAAATTTTTCGTCAAGGATTTCTCAGCTTGTGTATGCAGGAATGATTTGATATTTGGTATGAAGCTTAATGGTATGATGAGTTGTACAGTGTCTCCCCTTTTCAGGTCTGTCACTCATCTACTTCCTGTTTGCCGATATCTGTATGGCGGAGGCATCCGTGTCCCATGGACACATTTTCTTTTATTTGATTCTGTTGTATTAAAATTTGATGTATTATAATTTCAGGCTACAGACAATTATCTAACAGACAATGAAGCCAGAATAAGAGACATTGAACTAATAACAGGTGTACAATTCTTTGTTAATTATGACAATCATGTTGGGTTGAGAACTTTTCTACCTCACAGTCTGTGGACTGTTTGATTGAATTTCTGATCAAACTATTTTGTATATGTATAAGATCTCCTTCATTTTATAGCATAGCTGGGTATAATGGGACCTCAAAGTAAAAGCAGAGATATATAATGCAAGAGATTGGATCTCCATTAGCATGTCATGGATTCTATTCAGTTCACCTGACCCGAAGGGTCAGTGTGAACTATTGCCATCACTTTGCTTCCTTCGTCCATCTGTCAGTTCAGTAGGTTTTCACATTTTCTTTAAATCCTTTGAAACTACATAGGCAAATTTAACCAAACTTTACAGGAATGATGTTTCGAAGGTTCTTTACAAAATTTGCTTATTTTGTTCCTGTCAGATAAAAAACATGGCCACCTGAGCGTGGAACAGTTTGAACATTAGACTCTTTGGGAAAATCAATGTTTTCATCAGCTGCTCTGAAACTATTGAAGATAATTTTACTAAACTGTATCAGAATGACGTATACAAAGATTTCTCATTTGGGTTGAGTCAGACTAAAAACATCCATGGCCGCCAGCACGGAACATAGTTTAACATTTGATCCTATCGGAAAATCTCATTTTGATAATCTTCTCTGAAACCACTGAAGCAAATTCATTCGAACTCGACATGAATGATGTATGGAAGGTCCTTTACAAATATTACACATCTTGTTCCGATCCGATAAATAACATGGCAGCCAGCAAAGAACATTTTAACAATGGACCTGGACCCTCACATCACATTTTGATCATCTGCTCAAAAACTATTGAAGCAAATTGCTCATTTCATTTTGATCCGATTGAAAAACATTTCGTTAAAGCTCAACTAAAAACATGGCGCTATCACTGAACATAGTTTAACATTGGAACCTATGGGAAAAGCATCATTTTCATCATCTGCTCAAAAACTATTGAAGAAAATTGGTCATTCATTTCGGTCCGATTAAAAAACATAACCGGCAGTGCAGAACATATTTAACAATGGACTCTATGGGAAAAAAAATAAATTTCATCATGTGCTGTTAAGCATTTTGTGAGGTGAGTGATACAGGCTGTCCCTGAGCCTCTAGTTTGACTACTGAAACTAATTTGAATTCAGTTTACATATTTTCTAACTACTTTATGTTAATTATTTTGTAAATTATAGAAGATTGGAAATTTAAAATTGATAAAAAAGATAATTGCAAAATAGAAACTTCACTTGCAAATATTTGAGTTAAAAACTACTTTGATCATGGTAAATATTGTTGATTTTTGACAGTCCTGTCATTTTTTAAAGCAACTTTCTAGTTGTGGAAAGTTGTTAGTGTAGTTAAGATAGTTTTATATTGATATTATAGTTTTATATTGATATTTTCATATATTTTTGATATTAGCAATTTATTTTTGAAATGAATTGTTTATTTTCATGAGAGTTCCTTGACCTGTTAATCTCTTTTATTTGTATCTCTGGTAAAACAATATAGATATCTTTTTTATGAATATTTGTATGAAATATGATTTATTTTTAAAAATTTTTATGTACAGAAAACGTTTTTATCTGTCTCATAAAATTGATGCAATTAAATTGATATATTACAGCTTGTGAAATCTTTAGGATGACAAAAATTTTGCAGTCATTGTTTGCATTGGTATATAGACAAATTGTCTGTGATCAAATAATTCTTGTCCCCCCCCCCCCGAACAGAAATTTCAAGGAGGGGAATAGTAATCTATTGGTTTTTGGTCTTGTACAAAGAACCAGATGATTGGCCTCATGGTGTCTTCATAGAATCAAAATCCATCAGCAGTGGTAATAAATAGCAAAGTATTCTTGAGTTCTGCAAAGTATTCTTGAGTTCTGCAGATGTCATTTCTATGGGCCACAGATGTCCTATAAATCCTATATTTCCTATAAAAATCAGCTATGTCCTATAATGTCCTATATTTGGTTTTTTGTCCTATAATACTTATAAAATTAGCATTTATCATTGAACAAAAGTATATATACAAAAAGTTTATTAAGTAAATAATAGAAAAAGGGCAACACTTGCCTGCACAGCCATTTTATTTCAAAATTTTGCCTTAATCATGCAAGATTTATACTGTAAATTGGGAACTTATTGCATGACATTGTTTTGTGATTCCCAACTGTTTATCAAGTACCAGCAGGAGTCCATTAATTACTTATAGTCTTAAGGTACCAGTTAATTGAAAGAAAACCACCTGACCTTTAATTTAAGCACACTGAATACCTACATGTTGGACATCATTTGTAACTATATACCAAAGTTACTGTAAATTTGGTTTCTGCAGGTAGCTATTTTTGACAAATTTTGTTTTCTTTTTTGTACAGATCAAACATTTTTGAAGCCATAACTGAAAGATGTATAAAATGATAGAGAACAAATGTAAAGCTAAAATCAGCAAAGGACAAAGCTCTGCATAAGTTTGTGTAAACTCCTTAGTTTTAAGCAGAATTTAAATAGACTTAAATATAGGAAGTTTCCAAATAAAATCGTGTAGAAAGGAAAATTACCATATAGGAAGTTTCCAAATAAAATCGTGTAGAAAGGAAAATTACCATAAAGGAAGTTTCCAAATAAAATCGGGAAGTTTCCAAATAAAATCGTGTAGAAAGGAAAATTACCATATAGGAAGTTTCCAAATAAAATCGTGTAGAAAGGAAAATTACCATAAAGGAAGTTTCCAAATAAAATCGTGTAGAAAGGAAAATTACCATGGCATGTACTTATTCGTGTAAAATGGGCAACAGCAGGGAACGTAATTTAACATTTTGATCCTTTGAAAAACACATTCAAAACCGTCTTCTCTGAAACTACAAGTCTGATTAGAATGATTTGGTATTTGCAATTTAATTGTTTAAGCATTAAATAAGCAAATGAATTTATGGAGATCAACTGTTTTTGAACTGCACTCCTTCTTCCATGAAAAATATATGATCTTGCTATTTTCAAATTAAAAAGTAATGGTATTTGTGGACAGCTAAAATGAGAGTTGGAGTCAGTCATTTTTAGCTCACCTGGCTATGCCAGGGTGAGCTTTTGCCATCACTTGGCGTCCGTCGTCCGTCCGTCCGTCCGGCGTAAACTTTTCATTCAAAGATCTTCTCCTCTGAAACCACTGGGCCAATTGGAACCAAATTTGGTCACAATAGTCCTTGGGTGGTCCCCTTTAAAAAAGATATACCTCATCCAAGATGGCCGCCAGCGGGGAATATAATTTCAACATTGGATCCTATGGAAATTACATTCAAAGATCTTCTTCTCAGAAACTACCAGTCCAATTATAACCAAACTTAGTCACAATGGTCCTTAGATGGTCCCTTCCAAAAAGGTATCCGGCAGGTCCGTACCTAATTCAAGATGGCTGCCAGCGGGGAACATAGTTTTAACATTGGACCCTATGGAAAAGACATTCAAAGATCTTCTTCTCAGAATCTACCAGTCCAATTATAACCAAACTTAGACATGTGGTCCTTAGATGGTCCCTTCCGAAAAAGGTATCCGACAGGTTAGTACCTAATCCAAGATGGTCGCCAGCGGGGAACATAGTTTTAACATAGGACCCTTTGGAAATTACATTCAAAGATCTTCTTCTCAGAAACTACCAGTCCAATTATAACCAAACTTAGTCACAATGGTCCTTAGATGGTCCCTTCCAAAAAAGGTATCCGGCAGGTCCGTACCTAATCCAAGATGGCCGCCAGCGGGGAACATAGTTTTAACATTGGACGCTATTGAAAAGACATTCAAAGATCTTCTTCTCAGAATCTACCAGTCCAATTATAACCAAACTTAGACACAATGGTCCTTAGATGGTCCCTTCCAAAAAAGATATCCAACAGGTCTGTAGCTAATCCAAGATGGCCGCCAGCGGGGAACATAGTTTTAACATTGGACCCTATGGAAAAGACATTCAATGATCTTCTCAGAAACTACCAGTCCAATTATAACCAAACTTGGACACAATGGTCCTTAGATGGTCCCTTCCAAAGAGGTATCCGATAGGTCCGTACCTAATCCAAGATGGCCGCCAGCGGGGAACATAGTTTTAACATAGGACCCTATGGAAATTACATTCAAAGATCTTCTTCGCAGAAACTACCAGTCAAATTATAACCAAACTTAGTCACAATGGTCCTTAGATGGTCCCTTCCAAAAAAGGTATCCGGCAGGTCCGAACCTAATCCAAGATTGCCGCCAGCGGGGAACATAGTTTTAACATTGGACCCTATGGGAAAGACATTCAAAGATCTTCTCAGAAACTACCAGTCCAATTATAACCAAACTTAATCGCAATGGTCCTTAGATGGTCCCTTCCAAAAAAAATATCTGACAGGTCAGTACCTCATCCAAGATGGCCGTCAGCGGGAACAAAGTTTTAACATTGATCCCTATGCAAAAGACATTCAAAGATCTTCTTCTCTGAAACTACAAGTCCAATTATCACCAAACTTAGTCACAATGGTCCTTAGATGGTCCTTTCCAAAAAAGGTATCTGGCAGGTCTGTATTTCATCCAAGATGGCCACCAGCGGGAACATAGTTTTAACATTGGACCCTATGGAATACACATTCAAAGATCTTCTCAGAAACTACTGGTCCAATTAGAACCAAATTAAGCCACAATGGTCGTGAGGTTGTCCCTATTGGCCCCATTGATTTTAAGGGGAACCTCTGCCCAAATTTTTAAATTTTTATTTGAATTGTGGTCTGAATGTTTCAATTTCAGCATTATGTATTACCTTGATTATAAGGGGAACCCCTGCCCAAATTTTTTTTGAATGGTGTTCTGTTATGGGTTGTAATGGATGGTGGATCTTTCAGTTGCCATTGAAACCAAACAAGAATACTTTAATTTTAGAAAAAAAAGTATTCTGCTAAATTTTATGTTTTGTTTTTCCTATTGGAAATGCCTTTTATCTATGTCAGCCATGGTCCAGGTGAGCGATACAGGCTCTTGAGAGCCTCTTGTTAGTTCGCCTCAACGAAGTTGAGGGGGACTATTGAAGTACCCCCGGCGTCCTTGACCGCGTCCGCATTTGGGTATATAGTAACTATGCAGTGTAGGGTCATCAAACTTTGCATGCAGGTGCATCTTGGGTTAACTCACAGCCTCCATGAAAATTAGGTCTCTCTGACCTATATTTTCCGCTTGAGTGGTTTGCATTCAAATTTACATTTTAGTTCATATCTCAGTTACTATGCATAGTACAATAATCTAACTGTGCATGTGCATGCATCTCTGGTGGTAGGTCAGCATCCAGGTAAAATTAGGTCAATTTGACCTGTATTTTCCGCTTGAGTGACTTACATTCAAGTTTACGTCCGAGTTCAGATCTCAGTCACTGTACATGGTAGGATCATCTAACCTTGCATGTGCATGCATCTCTGATGGTTGGTCAGCATCCAGGCAAAATTAGGTCACTTTGACCTATATTTTCCGCTTGAGTGACTAACATTCAAGTTTACGTCCGAGTTCAGATCTCAGTCACTGTACATGGTAGGATCATCTTATCTTGCATGTACATGCATCTCTGATGGTAGGTCAGCATCCAGATCAAATTAGGTCACTTTGACCTATATTTTCCGCTTGAGTGACTTACATTCAAGTTGATGTCCGAGTTGATATCTCAGTCACTGTATATGGTAGGATCATCTAACCTTGCATATGCATGCATCTCTGATGGTAAGTCAACATCCAGGCAAAATTAGGTCACTTTCACCTATATTTTCCGCTTGAGTGACATAATTACATTCAAGTTTACGTCAGAGTTGATATCTCGGTCACTGTACATGGTATGATCATCTAACCTTGCACGTGCATGCATCTCTGATGGTAGGTCAGCATCCAGGTAAAATTGGGTCACTTTGACCTCCATTTTCCACTTGAGTGACTTGCATTCAAGTTCATGTAAGGGATCAGATCCTGCATGTGCATGCATCTGTGATGGTAGCTCAGCATCTAGACAAAATTAGGTCACTTAAACCTACATTTTACTCATGAATGACTTACATTAATGTATACATTCAAGTTCATGGCTCAGTAACTGTACATTGTTGGTTCAGGTAACCTTGCTAATGAATGCAATTTTGATAGTATGTTGGCATCCAGGCAAAATTTGGTTGCTGCGACAAAGTGCCACAACGAGGCGAACTTTGTAATCGTTGATTACCTATGTTTATCTCACCTGGCTATGCCAGGGTGAGCTTTTGCCATAACTTGTCGTCCGTCCGTCGTAGTAAACTTTTCAGTCAAAGATCTTCTCTGAAACCACTTGGCAAATTGGAACCAAATTTGGTAACAACATTCCTTTGGTGGTCCCTGTTAAAAATTGTATCTGGCAGGTCCGTACCTCATCCAAGATGGTTGCCAGCAGGGAACAAAGTTTAAATATTGGACCCTAGGGAAAATACATTCAAAGATCTTCTTTTCAGAAAGTATCAGTCCAATTATAACCAAACTTAGTCACAATGGTCCTTAGACGGTCCCTTCCAAAAAAGGTATCTGGCAAGATGGCCGCCAGCGGAAAACATAGTTTTAATATTGGACATATGGAAAATGTATTCAAAGATCTTCTTCTCAGAAACTTAACTAGTCAATTTAAAACCAATCTTAGCCTGAATGATCCTATGATGGTCCATTTAATGAAAGGTATCCTGCAGGCCCGTACCTCATCCAAGATGGCTGCCAGCAGGGAACATAGTTTTAACAATAATCCCTTTGGAAAAGACATTCAAAGATCTTCTTCTCAGAAACTTAACTAGTCCAATTAAAACCAATCTTAGCCAGAATGATCCTATGATGGTCCATTTAATGAAAGGTATCCTGCAGGCCCGTACCTCATCCAAGATGGCTGCCAGCAGGAAACAAAAACAATAATCCCTCTGGAAAAGACATTCAAAGATCTTCTCAGAAACTACTAGTCAAATTAGAACCAAACTTAGTCACAGTGGTCCTTTGATGGTCCCATCCAATTTTCTTGGCCAATTTTTTTTTAAAAGGGGGACTCTGAATGTGTTAATTTCAGCAATATATATTACCTTGATTATAAAGGAAACCCCTGCCCATTTTTTTTAATAGTGTTCTGTTATGTGTTGTAATGGACAGTGGAGCTTTCGGTTGCCATGGAAACCAAACAGGAAAACTGTAATTTAAAAAAAGAAGTATTCTTTTAAATTTTATGTTTTGTTTTCAGAAATATGTTAACAGTAGTTAATAAGGAGAACCCCTGCCCAAATATTTTTATAGGGGCTTGTAAGGTTTTAATTTCCACAACAATTATTACCAAGATTACAAGGGAAACCCCTGCCCAAATTATTTTTGAAAGGTGGTCTGAAATGGGTCAAATTGGATAACACTTCCAAACACATTTAAAGATCCTTTCTGAAACAACTTAGAACACACTGGTACTTTGATGGTACCTTCCAATAATTAGGTATCTGGGAGGAGCATACCTCTTCCAATATGGCTGCTGGCATTAAGATATCTTATATTGGGTTCCATTAAAAGAGTTAAGTCTCTGAAACCACTAATCCAATTAGAACTAAACTGTTTACTGCCACTTGAAATATTTTCAACCAATTTTATACTTCAATGGTAAAAATTTTCGTAACACTTTTCTCATCAACTAAAAATTACAGTCACTTGGAATTTTGTATGTGACTTTAGTATGGGGTTCTATATTGGGCTATTGGAATTCAGGTCTGTCAGACATCTTCCTGTTTACCAGCTTGGAATATTTCAACAAATAATGGCAATGTTAAAAATTGTCCTAACAATTTTCTTGGCAAATACAAATCAAAGCCTCCTGAAATTTTGTGTGTGACTTGGTATGGAGTTCCATATTGCGCTTATCGAATTAAGGTCTGTCGAACACCTACTTCCTGTCTACTGACCTTGAATAGTTTTAGTCGAGTTGCAATGAAGTTGAACTCGGCTATTGGTTTGGTGTTGCAGGAAGGCGGGCGGGCGGGCGGGCTGGCGGGCGTTCATGCGGGGGGGGGGCATCAAATATTGGTTTCCGGATGTTTACATCCAGTTGAAATGAAACTTGGATATATTGTTGGGTACCAGGAGGGGAGGACCCTATTGATTTTGGAGAAAGTAGGTCAAGGTCAAGGTCACGCTGACCGGAAATAGACTGAAAATTTCAGAAAAATTGGTTTCCGGATGATAACTCAAAAAGTTTACATCCTATTGAAATGAAACTTGGATATGTTGTTGGGTACGAGGAGGGGAGGAACCTTATTGATTTTGGAGAAAGTAGGTCAAAGGTCAAGGTCACACTGACCGGTAATAGACTGAAAATTTCAGAAAAATTTGGTTTCCGGATGTTAACTCAAAAAGTTTACATCCAATTGAAATGAAACTTGGATGTATTGTTGGGTACCAGGAGGGGAGGAACCCTAATGATTTTGGAGAAAGTATGTCAAAGGTTAATGTCACAGTGACCGAAAATAGATTTATATATTGAAATGTCAAGACACGAAACTAGGAAATAGACATTGAATTCTTAGAATTTTTGATATTAGGTAGGAAAGATAATAAATAGACAATTTTAGAAATATTTGGGTCTTCACATTAACTTGGTCACATAATACATGTATTTGAAGTTGCAACTTGGCTTGTGCATCCTGGTGCCATTTAGATTTTCAACAAATACTGCCAATGAGAAAAATTTTGTAATACTTTTCTCTGCAACTACAAATCACAGGCACTTAGTATTTTGTATGTGACTTAAATATGGGGTTTCACATTGCACTTTATTCAGGTCTGTTGGACATCTACCTGCTGTTTACTGCCACTTGAAATATATTCAACCAATACTTTCAATTGTAAAAATTTTTGTAAATAACTTTTCTCATCAACTACAAATCAGTCACTTGAAACTTTGTGTGCGACTTCAGTATGGGGTCCTATATTGTGCTTATCGAATTCAGGTCTGTCAGACATCTACTTCCTGTTTACCAACTTGGAATATTTTCAGCAAATAGTGTCAATGGTAAACATTTTTGTAGCAATTTTCTCAGGAAGTACAAATCACAGCCACTGGAAATTTTGTGTGTGACCATAGTATGGAGTTCCATTATGCACTTACCGAATTCAAGTCGTTTGGATACCTACTTCTACTGACATAGAATATTTTCATCTAATATTGTCAATGGTAAAACTTTTCGTAACACTTACAAAATGCATCTGCTTGAAATTTTGTATATGACTTTAGGATGTGGTTGTTGTAGAATTTTTTCATATTGTCTGTAGAATCGCAATAAGATTCAGGATCTTTGATATTAATTATGATGCAAACATAAGGCCCTATGATGTTGATTTGACAAAGGCCCTAAGATGTGGATTATGACGCATATGGCATGCGATGCAAACTCCTACATTTTTGGATTTATGGATTTTATTATGGTCTTTCCCACTACAGTGGAAAAACATTATTGTATTTCTTATGATTAAGGTCTTTCCCACTACAGTGGAAAAACCTTATAGTATTTCTTATGATTCATGTGAAAGACCTTACTATAATTCTTCCTATTATTAAGGTCTTTCACCACATGTGAAAGACCTTACTATAATTCTTCCGATTTTTTTTTCTCTTTTTCTTCCGCCGCTCAATCCTGGAAACTACACAACATATCTTTTCGTAATTGAGGTGATGAATCAGTATTAGCTGAACATGCAAAAACTTAGTCAAGCATATTGAGCTATTTTAGTATCAGAGTTATCTCCCCGAATATGGTTTTTCTTGTTTTCATGCTTGCTCAATAACCGTAACCGATATCAAAATTCTGAAAAGGGGAAAAAGTTGGATTCATCCTAAGGATGATTTGTCATACGAAAAAAAATTTTGGGTCGCGACCCCGGTTACGCCTTTTTGACCCCTAAATATGCAAATTTCTCAAAGTTATCAGATTTAAATGAAATTTGGTTTCCAGATAGCACTCATGGTCCTGATTACAAATCCGGGGTCAAAAATTATTTTTTGTCCTCCATTTTCAAAATGGCCGCCATTTGAAATTTTGTTATTGTGATATCTCGGAAACGATAAAAAATTTCTGAAAACATAATATTGCAAAAATAATCCTCTCATTGATATCTCCATTTTATTCAATAGGCGCGAAACTCTGCGATCAACCGTTTTTGAGTTATAGCCCTTGACGCATTTCGATAAATTGGTTTTTCGCGAATAACTCTTAAACGCTTACAGATAATATAGTAAACATATATATTCAAAGTGATCAGTGCGGAGAGAGCTTTAATTTGAGTACCAGGTTGATGGTGATCGGTGACCTTTGACCTTTCTAGGAGATAAACTCAGAAACCATAATAGATATTTGAAAAAATATATCAGCAAAAATGATCAACATATAAAGAGCTACATTTGTCTCAATGGGACCGAAACTCTCAGGTGACTCCCTAAAGAGTTAGTGCCCTTGACGCATTCGGAAAGTGTTTTTTTTTTACGTATAACTTTTAAACTGTTACAAATAGTATAGTCAAGTAACATATCAAATTAATTTTAAGAAGAGATCTTCAATTTGAGCACAAGGTTAAAAGTCATCAAGGTCAGAGGTCAAGGTCATAGCCAATTTTTAGTTTTTCTTTCAGTAAAATCTTTACAACAGTAAGAGATACCTGATCAAATGTATGGGAGAAAAGGATATAAATGCAATTACCAACCAGAAGTGACTTTCATGAAATCATGGTGAAAGACTTTGCAATTGTTCTCTGAACAATTGACCCTTTAATTCTTATTCTTATTCTTATTATTCTTCTTGGTACTTTTAGCAACCATTGTCCAGGCTCGACTAAGGTCACCTGTGAACTGATTCTATTTTTATTAACAGAGTTATCAATATGGTTTTTCTTCTTATCATGTAAGCTCGGAAACCGTAACCAATATCCAAAATCTGAGGTGACCAAAATGTCGTATTCATGCTCGGGATGATTTGTCACGCCGAAAAAAATTTTTGGGGTCTAGGCCATTCGAAATTTTGTTATCGCGATATCTCGGAAACGATGAAAAATTTATGAAAACATAAATTTGTGTTGCAAAAATACTCCTCTTATGAAGATCTTCATTTACGGTTGGTAAAAAAAAAAAATTCGTCCGCCAATTTCAAAATGGAGGCCATTTGAAATTTGTTATCTTGGAAACGATAAAAGAATTTATGAAAACATTGTGTTGAACAAATACTTCTCTCATTAAGATCGACATTTATGGTTGGTCAAAAAAAATTTTCGTCCACCATTTTTAAAATGGCCGCTATTCGAAATTTTGTTATCGCAATATCTCAGAAATTATAAACAGCTTATGAAAATATTGGGTTGCAAAAATACTCCTTATTATGATCTACATTTATGGTTGGTCCAAAAAAAAGTTTCGTCGGCCATTTTCAAAATGGCTGCCATTCCAAAGTTTGTTATTGCAATATCTCAGAAACGATAAAAAATTTTATGATAACATTGTGTAGCAAAAATACTCCTCTCATTAAGATCTACATTTATGGTTGGTAAAAAAAAATTTGTTGGCCATTTTCAAAATGGCCACTATTCGAAATTTTGTTATCGCGATATCATGGAAACGATAAAAAATTTATGAAAGCATTGTGTTGCAAAGATACTCCTCTCCTGAAGATCTTCATTTATGGTTGGTCAAAAAAAAATTTCGTCCACCATTTTAAAAATGGCAGCCATTTGGAATTTGTTATCGCGATATCTCCGAAACGATAAAAAATTTATGAAAACATTGTGTTGCAAAAATACTCCTCTCAATAAGATCTTCATTTGTGGTTGGTCAAAAAAATTTTTTTGTCCGCCATTTTCAAAATGACGGCTATTGGAAATTTTGTTATTGCAATATCTCAGAAACTATAAACAATTTATGAAAACATTGTGTTGCAAAAATACTCCTCTCATTAAGATCTTCATTTGTGGTTGGTAAAAAAAAATTTGTCCGCCATTTTCAAAATTATGGCCATTTGAAATTTTGTTATCACAATATCTCAGAAACTATAAACAATTTGTGAAAACATTGTGTTGCAAAAATACTCTTCTCATTAAGATTGGTTAAAAAAAAATATTTTCGTCGGCCATTTTAAAAAATGGCAGCCATCGAAATTTTGTTATCGCAATTGTACTGGGAAAGACCTTGTAATTGTTCTATGAAAAAATGAAGATGAACAGTTTTATGCAAATCTCACTAAGGTTAGGTGAAAAGTCAAGGTCACAGTGGTCAAAAGGTCAAGATCAAGTTTTTGCTATAGTTAGTTACTTAGAATTGATAGAGGCTTGATATTCTGTTTGTAAATAGATGTAATGGAGCTTAGTACCAATCCACCAAAAAATTTGGGTCAGGTGATAGGTAAAGATTACTGAGTGCAAATTTGAAAACCTAACATTGCCTATATCTTTTCAACCAGATGTGATAGGACCTTCATATTTGGCCTGTATATTGGTCATGAAGATGAACGGCATTATACAAATTTCACTAAGGTCAGGTCAAAGGTCAAGGTCACAGAGGTTTAAAGGTCAAAATCTAGATTTTGCTATAGCTCGTTAATTACAATTGCTAGAGGCTTCATATAAAATATATAATAAAGCTTAGTACAAATCAATAAAAAAAATTTGGGTCAGGTCAAAGTTCAGGGTTACTACGTGCAAGTTTGAAAACTTTTAACATTGCCAATATCTTTTCAACCAGGAGCTTGTCCAACCAGATGTGTTAGGACCTTCATATTTGGCCTATATATATTGATCATATAAAGCTGAACACCATTATGCAAATTTCATTGAGGTCAGGTCAAGGTCACAGAGGTCAAAAGTTCAAAATCTAGATTTTGCTTATAACTCGTTAATTAACATTTGTAAGAGGCTTGATATAAATCTAATGGAGCTCAGTACAAATATCTACTAAACCTTAATAGTACAAATATCTACTAAACCTTAATAATCCCCTCGCCTAACGGAGTTGGGGAGGGGATAAAGTATCTCGCCCGTCCGTCCGTCCGTCCGTTCGTCCCACCTCAGGTTAAAGTTAGCGTTATGGTTCAGATCTGAGGAACTACATGTGGCACATCAATCATCTTTGATCGGTGGATGTGTCTTGGAGAGTGATGCTGATTCAGATGATAATTGAGTCGCTCTGGCCTACATTTTATGCTTCAATGACTCAGGTTAAAGTTTGCGTAAAGGTTCATATCTGAGGAACTACAAATGGCACATCAATCGTCTTTGGTCAGTGGATGAGTCTTGGAGATTGATGCTGCTTTAGATGATAATTGGGTCACTCTGACCTACATTTTATGCTTCAATGACTCCAGTTAAAGTTTGCGTTAAGGTTCATATCTGAGAAACTACAGGTGGCACATCAATCATCTTTGGTCAGTGGATGCATCTTGGAGAGTGATGCTGCTTCAGATGATAATTGGGTCACTCTGACCTACATTTTATGCTTAACTAAATGGTTATTTCAAGAGTTTTGATAGTTTGTAATTAATAACCTAAAAGAACTCCTTTAGTGAATAGTTAAAACTAGAGGCTCAGAGACTTAGCCTATATTGCTCACCTTACAAAATATTTCTATGCATGCAAATGATGCAAATGGTGACACTAAAATGACCATTTTTTCTAATTGGTTTAATGTTTAGCTATGTTCTCCACTGACACTCATGTTTTTTTGTCAGATCCAAAAGAAATGAGTAATTTTTGTAAAGGACCTTCCATACATTAGTCCAATGCAGTTTTGTTGAATTTCCTTCAATACAGAACAGATGATGGAAAGAATAATTTTCCCATATGGTCCAGCTTTATAAGCTAGGTTCAGGGCTGATAGACATGATTTTTGTCTAATCAGGACCAAAATGTGCAATCTTTGATCATGATCTCTCATACATCATTTAAGTGATGTATAGTTAAATTTCCTTCAATAGTTTCAGAGCAGATGATGAAAATGATGATTTTCCGATCTAGGGTCCAATGTTAAACCATGTTTTTTCTATGGAATCAGAAATGAAATGAGCGAATATTGTAAATGACATCATTCCTGCTTCAGTGGTTTCAGAGGACTTGATGAAAATGGCGTTTTTCCCATATGGTCTAAATATAAGTTCCGCGCTGGCTTGTAAGATTTTACCGAGATCTGTGTTCTGCAAGATTGTAATGAAATCTATATTCTGATGAGATTTGTATTCTGAAAGCTTGTAGCGTGGTGTGTGTTCTATAAGGTTGTAGTGATAAATAAACAATGAAAGGATATGGAGTAAATGCACATGAGATAAATTCTCTAACAATGCAAATACATGATAGAACCTGTGTTCTGTAAGACTGTGTTGAGCGAGGTCCATGTTCTGTTAAGCTTGTAGCGTGCACTGTGTTTTATAGGGTTGTAGTGAAGTCTGGGTGGTATAGGATTGTTGTTTGGTCTTTTCTTTTCGACTGTAGTGAGGTCTGTGTTCTGTGCTATTGTAGTGAGGGTTGTATTCTGTAAGATTGTTGTTAGGTTTGTGTTCTTTAGAATTGTAATGAGGTGTGTATTTTGGAAGATTGTAATTAGATCTGTTTTCTATAAAATATGTAGCCAGAAATGTATTCTGTTAGATTGTAGTCAGTTCTATGGTTTGTAAGATTTATTCCGGTCTTTGTTCTATGAGAGGTTCCAATGCACATTTCATAAGTCTTGGATTTTCTTTGTTCTATAATAAGATTGCTGTGAGGTCTGTTTTCTGTAAGATTTAAATGAGATCTGTGTTCTGTAGGGTTGTAGTGAAGTCTGTATTCAGGAAGATAGTCGTAAAGGCTGTATTCTGGAAGACCGTCTTTTTTACGCATCTAAGCAAAAATTCAATTATTCAATGAAAATGTTGTCTAAATGATTTTGGGTGTCTTAAATACAATAATTTAAATAAGAATGAACAATAAGTATCAAGTTTGTCAGATTAATATTACATATTCGCCAAAAATTCAAAAAGTTTTATCACGGGGAGATAATTCTATGCTGAAATACCATGGAATGGGTCAATTTTTCTAAGTTTGTTAAAAAATAAGGAAGTTTTTTTGTATTTGTCTAACGTATTTTAACAAAACACATTTATTATAATCTTCCCAAAAAAAAGGATTTTTTTTATTTTGGGGGTCCCAAATTACTTTGATTAAGTTATCTCCCCTTTCTTGAAAAACTAACAAATTCTTTCAAAAGGTCCATGACACATCTTTTTTATGTTTTTAAATGGAAGTTTTATATAGTACCGCTAAATATACAAAGTTTGGAAAAATTGTATGTCTGCTTATAGAAAAAATATGCCTTTGAATTGTGGTATATGGCTATTTCCCATATAATTCTGTTGTAAATATAGTGCGAAAACACCAAATTTGACCATTCTTTAGAACTCTATATCTTTTTATACGACCGCAAAAATTGTGTGGTCGTATAATGGTATGGCGCTGTCGTCGTCGTTGTCTGTAGGCACTTTTAGTTTTGGCCAATAACTCAAGTTCATGTTGATCAATCCTTATGAAATTTTAACACAATGTTCCTTGGAACAAAAGGAAGGTGTGGATCGGTTTTGGTCATTATGGCACCTCCCGTTTTTAAATAGGGGCCAAAAAGGGCAAAATTGGGTGTTTTCACCTATTTAGCTGTAGAATTTTTATTAATTATCAGATTTTGATGGGGTTTCTTTCAGTGTGCTCCTGAGGTAATTTCCAATCAGTGGTATGTCAACGGATTTCACGTCGCATTCATGAGATAAAGGGGGTCCAAAAGGGGCGAATTTTAAAAATTTTATTTTCTTATTTTTAGTCCGATTTTGATGCTGTTTTTTGCAAAGGATTCCTTATGAAAAATAAACAAAGCGCTGCACCATCAGATTTTTTATAATTTGTTTCCTTTCCGAGTTATGAGGGGCCAAACGGAGAAAAAATTGCAAACACACAGATTACATTAAATTTTTTTTTCATCGGATTTCCATGGGATTTTTAGCTCACCTCACAAAGTGAGGGGGCTTATGTGATACCCCTAGCGTCGGCGTCGGCGTCCGCATCCGGTTAGGAAGAATGGTTAAGGTCCATTCCTGCTTACTGACATGGCCCACATCAACCATATTGGTATCTATGATACATTTTGGGATGACAACAACAATGCATGCTTCGGATGATGTCTCTGACCTACATTTTATGCATGAGCGACTTGGTTAGGAAGAATGGTTAAAGTCCATTCCTGCTTACTGACATGGCCCACATCAACCATATTGGTATCTATGATGCATTTTGGGATGACAACAACAATGCATGCTTCGGATGCTGTCTCTGACCTACATTTTACGCATGAGTGACTTGGTTAGGTAGAATGGTTAAAGTTCTTTCCTGCTTACAGACATTTCCTTTAGCAACCATATCGGTATGTATGATGCAATTTGGGATGACAACAATGAATGCTTCGGATGCAGACTGTAAACTACAATTTCTGCATGACTGAATCTGTTAAAAAGAATGATTATATTCCATTCCTGTTAACTGACATGTGCAACATGTGACAATGCTGCGCAACGAGGTGAGCTTAGCAGGCTGTGGCTGCTTTCTATGTTTTTCTTTCTTTAGATTTGCCATGATATAAGCTTCAAGTAGTATGTGAACAGATTTTGTGTAGATCTTACAGTTTCCTAGTTACAAGGGGTCAAAGGGACCCACTACAAAACACTAAAAGTCTGAAACGGGCACTTTTTGTACTGAAAAGTACTGAAAAGTACTCGACCAGTCTCAAATTGTCTGAAAATAACTAAAGTAGTCTCGACCAAAGTCTGATTCAGTCTGAAATTTACTCAACCAGTCTCGACCTGTCTCAACTAGTCTGGACCTGTACTGAAAGAGTCTCGACCTGTCTCGACCAGTCTGATATAGTACTGAAAGAGTCTCGACCTGTCTCGACCAGTCTGATTTAGTACTGAGAGAGTCTCGACCTGTCTTGACCAGTCTGATTTAGTACTGAAAGAGTCTCGACCTGTTTTGGCCAGTCTAAAGTTGTAATGAAATAATTTTGATCTTAAAAAAACTCTTATATATGCTTTGAATAAGTAAATTAATTCAGTGTTTAAAAATTAAATTCTTAAATCAACTCTTCATGTATTGATTGCAAAATGTTCCTCAGATGCTTTCATTACTGTTATATATAAAAGATCAAAAATTCAAAAAATTCAAAATTCACCTTATCAGCTAAATATGTGAAATCTTTATTTTTCATCGGATTGCGATGGGATTTTTTTCTTAAGATTCTTCATGATATAAGCTTTCAAAGTAAATCCAGTGGATATCAAAAAGCTCCTACTTTTTCCGAGCTACAAGGGGTGAAAGGGGCCAAAATTTTTTTTTCGAAATATTAGAAATTTTTATTTTTCATCATAGTTCTTTATTGTGTCCATTTAATTACAGTATCAAGCTCTTTACTGTGTCCTCATTCATTTTGAATTACACTCATTCAAGTTTTAGTGTTCGACATGCTGCGGTTGTATCATGCTGCGCTCGGCGTAGCCCTTTATTTTACATATCCTTGACCCCCAATTTTTTTTTTGCATATTTTTATAGCATATTAGTAGTTCTAGAAGGCCGATTCTGCCGCACATGCAGAAATCCTGCCTAAAATTCCACCCCCAACGGCCAAATGCAAACGGACGGCATTCCTATTGAGCATAGGGTAAATACAAGAAATATGTCTTTCTTACAAGATGACGACTTCATCACCGGAGATGCCTTCCAGGATAATGTGCAGGACCAGGAAGCCATCAAACGGAAGGACTTGCCCACTGGGATGATCTAAAATATCTTTGAAGTGATTGAAGTGGAAGGTAAGTATGGCAAAAGCAGGATTCTCACCCTGAAAGACAGACAAGGAGAAACCACCAGAGTATAGGCTTGCCCCACGCAAAGAGAAGGGCCCATTGCATTGCAAGGAGCTTTCGTTCGGAGCACCTTATTCAAGCTGAGCAAGAAAACTAAGCAGGAATACCTCCCCTACGATCTGGTGAGGAAGTAA
>MJUU01045595.1:45796-75962 GCA_002080025.1 Modiolus philippinarum
GCTCCGGAAGCATGAGATCGATCTCTACTCCACGGAGAATGAGGAGAAATCGAGCGTCGTCGAGCGCTGGAATCGCACCATGAAGGAGAGGATGTTCAAATATTTTTTGGCCAATAGTACACGCGCCTATCTTCCCCTCCTTCAGGATCTGGTGCGGCAATATAATACCTCCAAGCATCGATCCATCAAGATGACGCTCGCCGCCGCCAGCAAGGAGAATCATGCGAAGATCTTCTGGAATCTCTACGGAGATCTTCCGCCCATTCAGACGCCACGATTCGAGCCCGGAGATAGGGTCCGGATCGCCAAGAAGAAGGGCATCTTCGAGAAGGGATATACGCCCCGCTGGAAGGAGGAAGTCCTCACCGTCTCGCAGGTCTTGGGCACTCAGCCGCTGACCTATCGCCTCAAGAATTTCCACGGTGAGGAGATCCAGGGATCCTTCAACGAGCCCGAGCTCCAGCGCACCGATCAGGACGTCTATCGCATCGAGGATATTCTGCGGCGGCGAACCAGGGGAGGGGTCAAGGAAATCTTCGTGAAGTGGTTGGGATATCCAAAATCTTTCAATTCAGGGGTCAAGCAATCTGACTGGCAATAATCCCCAGCAGGCTTTCCGGTCTCGATCGATGGGAGACCAGAAAGTCTTGATTTAGGCATGCTTCAGCTCGACGAAGAGCCTTAATGCGTCGAGATCCGCTTGCAGGCGGTCGTAGACGGCTTTGGTGATGGGCTCATTATCCGTCTGGGGGAGTGGGAGATTTAGCACGCGATACTTTTGCATATCGATATCCGCGTCTCTCCGGCCGCCATTGGTATTGCTGCAATCCGATTTATCCACCTTCGAGTCGAGAATCTTCCTCAAGGCCATGACGTCATTCTTCTCGACCGTCTTGAGGCGCCGCACCTCCTTCTGCAGTTTGACAACCTTCTCAACCCTCGTCCGCGGCCTCGAGCCTCTTCTGGGATTGCTTCACGAATCTCTTCGTCGCGCCGTCATTATTCTTCTCCGGATATTTGAGATTGACGATACGATTGAAATTCATATCAAGATCCTCTTCGATCTCATCCTTGCGGTCGGCCCCTCTGGTGAGGCCCACACCTAAACCAAATTTATCAATTCACTTTATCTATAGCAGGGAGAAGACGACGTCCTCGAAGGTCCAGCTTCATCCACATCTCCAGATACTTCTTGAGATTTCGGTAGTAGAGCGTATATTTTTCATGCCTGCCAAGATGAGGCACGAGCTTCCGGACTTTGTCGATCTCCACATTCTCGAGGGCGAGAGGATAGTCGTTGTGGGTGTCGTGGAGATCCTTCGGATATTCCAGATCAAATTCCACCATAGCGCCGTATTCGTGGTCGTCGGGATATTCCAAGATCTCGTCGATCCTCTCCGGCCCGATCCATTCGAAATCTCCCGTGGGGAGAGGCTGTGCCATGGCCCATCCGTAGAGATTATTGGCGTCGAGATAGGTGAGATGCTTGGTGGGCTGAGAGGCGTCATAGTCGGCCATATAGGGATTATCGACCTTGCCGTAGCGGTGAGAGATCATGGCGACCCCTCCTCTGGTGCCCCTCTCGAATATTAGCAGCATATCTGGATCGGAGAGAAGCTCCAATCTGATCCCGGTGATTTTGAGGGCGGCTTCGTAAGATAGCCCGGAGGATGTGAAGTACTGGGCGGGATCGAGTTCATAGTTGGCTAGGCAGATATCCCTAAAATTGTCGAAGATGTCGGTGAGGAGCAAGACGTCGGTTTCTAGATAGAGATCGTGATAGTCGCGAAAGGTCTTGCACTCGATGGCCTCTGAGCGTGTGCGTAATCCTCACCGCTGATATGCTCTCCGGAGAGCGTGCTGAAGAAGGCTTCTTTGGGTGGGAGCTGAGTCTCTTCCAGCTTGGTCGGCCCATCCATATAATCGTAGGGAAATACCCCCTTACGGATCATCAGCTCGTGGCGATTGCCAAATCTTGCTTTCATGGTCTTGAATTTGTCGAGAGTGAGATTCTTAGCTAGATTATCCAGCGAGCTGAGTAAAAAGCGCACCGAATCGACGAATTTCATCTCCAGATTATCCACCTGCTTGGAGAAGCTGATATATTTCTCATCAGTATTGGGGATGCAGTTGATCTTACCCTCAGTGAATCCAAGCTCCTTGACGAAGATATGGGCATCATACCCGCTCAAGTTGTTGAAGAAGATGGGGACGTGCTTCGGGAGCTGGAAATCCAGATTGCACTGGCTGTGTGCTGCGCCGCGATATTTCCCGGTAAGATGGTCATGGTCCCGAACCTTATCCCCTCCCGATTCATCCCCGCAAATGTGACAGTGCGTGCTTTCTGCGAAGCTCTCCTTGTCCTTGTCGGTCATCTCCATCGGCTTATTTTCCTTGTAAAGCCTACCGATGGCTCGCACTTCCTCCTCCACACACTGCACGAATTTCTTAGCCACATCCTCCCCGCAGTAGACGACTGGCTCTTTGTAGTCGCCGTGAGCATACTTCACGTGATAGCAGAATCCTGAGGGGCGCTGAATTTGGTAGGCCTTCGTGTATGAGTGGGACGGATCCGGCTGGCAGGTGTCGAGCTTCTCCGTGAAGCACTCGAAATCCGCGTAGATCGCGAAGGAGACTCTCATCATCTTTTTGTGGTTGTGGAAGGCTAAAGTGGTCCCTTCTTCCGGCATATCGATCCTGAACGCATCCCTCTGATTGCAATATTCCAAGTGATCGTCGAGGAGATCCTGCCTGGAAAAGTGGGAGAGGCATCTACGGCAGAAAAAAGAGCTCGTGACCATGCTCTTAGATTTGAGAGCTCAAGAGTCGTGACAGGCTCTTGATCCAGCAATAATGCTGCTTGCCTTCGCAGGTCAGGAAGAGGAGATCTACGTGGGAGGGGCCCGTATTTTTTTATATCTTGAGGAGGTAGATCTGAAGATCCTCTTCCCCATCTTCGCCCTTCTTTACACCATTGAATCCAAAGACGTTGACGTTGATGGTAGGATTCTGCCTTTCAAATTTATTGATCGTCTCTTGCGAGACCGGGAAGTCGATACCTTCAAATTTTAGCTCGTCCCTCCGCTTCACGTACTCACTGGGGCGATTGGCGCTCTTCCGATCCACCTCCTCGTGATGAAGTGCGGAGAGGATAGCCCACTTAAAGCACTCCTGATCCTCATTTTTCACGTTGATGATGGCCTTCTTTTTCGCGAGTGCCGATGGGGTCGGTATGAAGGAAGCCCCCTTGAGCGGCTTGAATTGGTTGAGGTGGATTTCTAGCTTATCGACGCTTTTGAAAGTCCATCCGCTCCCTTCGCACATATAACTAGCCATGCTTTCCTTCATCTCCTCCATCATGATCGCGATCTCCTGGTCGAAGTCATCAGATTCCACGAGCATTGTCGTGCGTGATCTGAAGGGAGTGGTGATGTGGATATTCTCTTTAGTCACGAGGCTCGTTTTCACCATCTCCACTAGGAGCACTAAGTGGGCCTTCAATTTCTTCTTTTGGACGAGAGCATCTGAGATGGTGGTGGAGATCGTGCTTAGACTTAGCTTGAGAAACGTGGCTACGTCATGCGGCTTCAAAGGTTCGATGATGACCGTGCCAAATACGCCACTCAGAGCTTCCTGCCCATCGGTGACCTTGATTTCATCCTCGATTGGGGCGTTTTTGATGTCATCCTCGATTGGGGTGTTTTTGATGTCGTCCTTGATTGGGGCGTTTTTGATGTCGTCCTCAATCAGCTGGAGTAGATCGTCTCTCTTGAGCTGGGAGTATTTGATGAGGCCGCCATTCTTTGCCAGTGCTTTCAGCTGCTTCTTGCTGAAGACCCTGGTGGGTAAATTTACGGGTGGTTTTCTCCTCGATGAGCCTCACCAAGGCCTCCTTGTTCTTCCTGCTGAATCCCCTCAGACCCTCATCCTTAGCTATTTGACGGAGGGTCTTCATGCTCTCTTTGACCACCATCTTACCCTCGACTGGGATGGTCTCCTCCTCCTGCTGGCTTGGTTGATTGCTATGTCTCCAGCAGAGACCATCATTCCCGGGCTTGCCCTTGCAGAACTGCCCCTTCTTCCTCTTGAGTGGGGCACCGCAGGTGGTCTTCTGCTCCCCTGGTTGATGCTCAAATCGCGGTTTGACTTCCTGCGCGCCGCAATTTTGACACTGCTGGGTATGCTCATCCATCTGCGTCACGTTTGGGGCATTGCAGCATTGCTGCTTCCTTTGGGGAGGTTTGATGATTTGATCTTTCGAAAAATACTTGATGGAAGGTTCGTCCGCGAAAGTGACAGTCTTTGACGAGGGAGCTGAGGCTGCTTTCTTGAATATTGAGACAAGCTCTGTGGAGGGTTGGATGCTATCCTCCATATCTTGCTCATTCTCCAAAAAGAAATCCTGAAAGTGATTCATATTATCACTTTTGGACGCCATCCTTTTATTCATATCAATTTGCGACATAATCTCACCATTGTCGCCCTCTCCTTCTAAGGTGTCCATCTTACGGATATCGCTGATTGTGAAAGACGTATTTCTTGTATTTACCCTATGCTCAATAGGAATGCCGTCATTTTGCATTTGGCCGTTGAGGTTGGAATTTTAGGCAGGATTACTGCATGTGCGGCAGAATCGGCCTTCTAGAACTACTCATATTTCTCAAAGTTTCATTGTACAAATTTTACGAAAGTTCTTATATCAGAAACCAAGACACTCCAACTACCTTAAATCTTAAAGAGAACACAAACTTACTACAATCGTAAGAGAACACATACCTCACTACAATCTTACAGAACACAGACCACGCTACAAGCGTACAGAACACAAATCTCGCTACAATCTTGCATAACACAGAATTCATAACTATTTCACAGAACACTGAACTTACTACAATTTACAGAACACATATCTCACTACAATTTTACAGAAAAGTGCATTTTACAGATGATCAGTTTTAGACACTCCAACTACCTATTTTGTAAGATTGTATACATGCAGTAATGCTCATTGTTGAAGGCCTCATGGCGACTTCAAGATGAAGAACAACAATAAAAGCGTTGTTCCATTGCTGTGTTTTACCATGTATTTGTAGAGATTTTGTCTCATTTGCATTTACTCCATATCCCTTCATTGTTAATGCAGATATGTGAATTGTAACTTAACATCTTTTCTGACGTTCCCGGCATTTTCAGGTTCACACACATTTCCGATTTATTGCATTTCCAACACACACGATGTCAATGCGTCTCAGAACCAATTTGTAACATGATAAGGGGATTTTGCTTTCCCCCTGAAGATGAGTATTTGTCCTGAATGACGTGATTTTATTTGCACATTTTCAAAGAAAATTTTTCCAGTTCAATCGACGCAAATACTACGAAATTGAAGTTCAATTCTAAATGTAAAAATCTTGTGTTTTCCTGCAGACAGTGCAGTCATGTTACTGTCTGCGTTTGTAGACGACACGTACAATGTAATTAAGTATGGCCGATTCTTAGTTCTCAAACGCTGGCATACAGGTCGAAGGTATGATTTCTGTCAATCTGCGCCATCCGCAGATCGTGAAGTTTTATGCATTCTGCGTCCATAAAGCGCACACTTTAAGAAATATACAGGATTGTGTCTGGGCGCAGATTGTATGGAACGGAGCGCAGATTGCATATTTCGGGGCGCAGATTTCACATTTCGGGGCGCAGATTACATATTTCGGGGCGCAGATTACATATTTCGGGGGCGCAAATTGCATATTCACTGACGCTTATTACCCGCTTATTACATCATATGGTGCACAGGTTGTATCCGTGAAAAGGTTAGGGTTTAAATCATGTAAAGGGTTAGGGTTATATTCATAGAACGGGTTAGGGTTATGGTCATGGAAAGAGTAAGTGTTATGGTCAGGATTATACCGTTTAAGGAAAAAGTTAGGATATTGTCAGGGAAAGGGTTAGAGTATAGTCAGGGAAAGGATTAGGGTTAAATTTAGTGAAAATGTTAGGGTAAGTCAGTGAAGAGGTTATGGTAATAGCCAGGGAAGGATTTAGTTTAAACCAAGAAAAAAGTAAGGGTTATTTCATTCACGTTTTATATAAATCGGCAGACACGTGATAACAGCCAGTGTAACTTTCTAAAATTCGTCCTCCCTTCTGACTGTTTACAATCTCTACATTTTAGTAAAGCATTAATAATGCACGTGTATAAGTAAAATACTGGTACCAGTAGGTTGGAGCAGCAATTACAGTTGCAATCTGCGCCTAATACTTGCAATCTGCGTCTTAATACTTGCAATCTGCGCTCCAAGACTTGCAATCTGCGCCTGGGCTCATACTGCAAAAATGCAAAATAGGAGCGCAGATTGTATAGAACCGTGCAATCTGCGGAGGGCGCCGATTGACAAGATTTTTACGTCGTTGTACCTACCTCACGCTGGAGGAAAAATGTGCACGCACCTGTTAAGAAAATGTAAACATTGAAAGACGAGCCGAGGAAATGAAAAGCTTAGACCTTTTTAAATGATAAGATATAAATCTAAACAATAATACAATAAAAAGTCACGATTATAATAAGAGATGCATACAGCTTTACGAGTTACAAAGGTGGTCGTAGAAGTAACTATGCTTCCATTCATAATAAAAAATTGTAAAAATTATAGCGCACCGCGGGAATTTTTATGAATGAACCGAATCGTGAATAACGAATGTCATTTAAAGCTACGTTTGCATGCTTACTTGTGAGAACTACATTTACTTTCAGTCTGAACATTTTTCAAAGGAAATAACTTGAATTTGTCAATTAGTTTCTCACAAACTACTGCCAGGCGTGAACTACGTTAATGTGTATGTGATGTCTGCTAGGTACATCTGGCTGGTGTCAAGTGTAGACCGAGAGCGACAGTATAGAGCTGCTTAACAGCTTAAAAATGCACACTGTGCAAAATACTGTTTCTGTCTATGAAACGGAAAGAGGGTCTTGCAACTTGTACCATGAAATTGACGCACACACAATGAGCTGTTCTCTGTTTAAAATTCATACTTATCGCATGACGGTTTAGTCTGATTTTGCAATTTGTTCTATTACAGGAGAAGTTGGGCTCTGATTGAAAAAATAAAATTAGATACAATGCAAATTTATGTTTATCTATCATTATATATGCACATTTCCAAGATCTAATGAAAACTATAAATTTTTTACATGTTTTTCGGTCCTTTTCACTTTTAAATTAACTTTCAAAATCAAAATACACGCCTCAGATTAAATGCATGTAAAAAATGCATAGCAAAAATACTTCTAAATGCTGAAGTAGTTAGATTTACGGTGTAGTTCTTGTGTATGTAAATGTGGCTTTAGTTATTTCACGTCTTTGACTGTAAGTTCCCTAGGAATTGAGGGACATGAGTGATTCAAAATGGCCATCTGCAGAAACTTACTTTACATCAACTAAAGTTATTCATTTGCGGGGAGAAAAACGAATATGCAACGAAACATTTTCATACTACAAAAATAAATAAACATCTTACTTAGAAGATTATCCTTATTTGTATTAACTAGAGTTTTTTTTAGCAATTTAATAAATAATTGTTGAGTAAATGCGTTTACCTTCAGAATTAAGAATAAAGACAAAGGATTCACTTTACGTTGTAACAATAGGGTGATCTTATACCGACAATGAGTAGGTTTTTTTCTATTTCTTCGTGGAATTTTGAAAGTTTTTTATTTGCAAATCCATCGTTTCCTAATCTGTATAATTACATAGTGATGTAGATTGTATCGCTGAATCTCGTAATAAGTGGTCTTGGAGATCAACATCTTTTGACGATGACCCATCAACTAAATGTACAAAACAGTATATGCAGCTCGTTTCTACTCTGTACTATTAAGTTTACTTTGAAAGCCTATTGAATCTCTATCATTTTCGATCCAGAATAAATATACATGGTTTAGATATATCGTTGTTTTGACAGGGATTTGATGTTGTGTGCTTAAGATGTTCTGAATATGAAATATTCTTAATTGTACTTAGCATGTAAAATCTGAATAATCATTAAATGATAAAAGTGCAGCGTGTGCCGACTTTTTTTCTTTAATTGTACAAACAAATTTATGCAATTTGAATTTGTTTTAACGAACCTGTACAGACATGTAGATATATTTATAAATACTTTATGTACATGATAGTAAGATTTGCAGTACTAGTGTCAAAATTGCACTGTCACTGGACAATATTTGAATGCAATTTAATATTTCAGTTGCGCCAGGTGCGATATTAATAGTATAGACATATCCTTTATATTTAAGCTATAAGTAAGCTATAAAAATGAAAAGGAAACCACATTTTCTTCGAATATGGCATGATATGTAATGACTTATGAATCTAATTGGTTGTTACAATTCACCAATGAATTCTGTTTGTCTTAATTTACCAAAATTTATGATTTCGTAAAATCTTGCAAAGAAGATATGATGATATGTTAACTCTCACGGCCAAAAAATATTCAGTCTTTTTTCAGAGAGTAATGGCCCTTTTTGACGTTAAATTAAGTACAATGCCGTTTGTGGGCGCCACTTCTTGCACATATTTACACAATATTTGATTGTGCATATCGTTTTGTTGGAATGCTTTTCTTATAGTTCAGAGACTTATGACCTTTTTACGACTTTAAAGCGAGTTTGTGGGCGACACATTTCTTTTGCATCCTTTAGCCAGACTTCACCAGGTTAATAACCACAGTGTCTAAACGTGCATATTGTTTTAAAGGAATGTTTCATAAAGTTGCGCCTTTGATTCATTAAAAATTTCCGAATTGAGTGAATTTTCGTTTTTGTTAAAAAAAGAAAAAAGAAAAAAAAGCACTTCTTTTTTCTGTTGATTCTGTCTGGATGTCAAACACGAAGTTTTTAAATTCAAAATCTCCTCTCCCGGTACCTACGTTGGATGTCATTCCATTGGTTGTTTTGTGAAGTTATTTTTCTTTGTCGAAATCATCTGTACTGTGATTCAACGACCTAAAGTGTTTTCTCTCCGGCACAAGTGGCTTTATTTCTGAGTTTGTTCCTGTGTCCATTCAGGCATTTGTTGAATGATTGCTTTAACTCGCCGACGTATTAGAGGTTACAAGCGCAAAACTGCACTAAATTAATTACATGTCTGCTAAAAAAAAAAACAAAAAAAAATAATTTGTTTAATTTTATAGACGTTCAAAACTTCTTTTTACTTGCATAAAGATGATACAAGTTGTATAGGAGATAGCAGCAACAGACTTCATCTTTAATGGTCCGTTGGAACGCAAGTTCGAATGCTCTTTTTCTGACTCCTTTCCTGTCATAACAATATATTTAGAGTTAGTAATCAGGATCCGTGCTAATATGGTATGGTTATAAGTACCTCTCACCTAACTGCTATCATGTAAGTTATCATAAAGTGTTTACGTTATCAGATGGTTGCGTTTCATTGGATTGACAGTACACACTAACTGTTGGTACACTTTGTTACCACCATCTGTAAGAACGGATGTGACAATTGTGATAGTTCTCCAACATGAAAAAGAAGAAAGCTGACCCGCAGGTAAGAGGGTTTGGCTTTAGTGGACATTTTTTATGTATGGCTCAAGTAAAATGTAATCATATTCACGATGCTTAACAACTGAGAGGCAATTTATAGGGTTAAGAAACACTAAGCCGGTAAGGGATGTGAAGTCTGAATTGCATTTATCATAGTAATTGCAATATTGTTACAAAACAACATGTAATCAAAGCAAAACAGTCCGTTCACGTAGCAAAATATTGACCTTGGGTAACCTAGCAAATAAAATTCTGCGAAATACATCTTTTGGCATAAGATCAGACCAAAGACGACAAGTTTTCTGGTAATTAAACAAGCAGGATGCTTAAGTGTCTTTGATCGGCACACCCGTAGACGATCGTTCATCTAGGTTATTTTCTAATACAGACATACCCGTGTAGAATCTTGCTTCTTTCATTTACGGATTATAGCAATGGTGCGCAAGTGTCGCTATTACAAGGATTATTTCGTGTTCATCGCAAAACAAGTATACCTCTTCTGTGGCAGCGAAAGATTTTTTTTTATTTCGACAGCACATATTATGAAAGTGTCATCGTATATTTGTTCCGCCTTACAGAAGACCTTTGGAAGAATTATCATAAACATTGGCATAATATTTTTTTCTTTTTGGAAAAATGAGGTCTTCCACGACTGCAGTCGGAAAGACCTTATTGTTTATGATAGATTTTTTTCTTTCATCTGTGCTCTCCAATTGGAAAGGGATTTGACAAATTGTTAAGTATGGCTGATCGATGACAGCTTCTTTGCCCTGAAACACCCCTTCACTTTTGGAGGGAGTTAGTTGTTCAATGCCATAACTAATCATGTATTGGGAACGAAATCGTAAAGTTTAACATATAGGTAATGAAGTGTAATGGAAAAATCTTTGTTAGGTCATAACAAAACCTCGGTACATTTGTTCCCAACTCCGGCGATATGCCGTTAGAAAGTTTTGTCACATTTTTGGGAGCATTTTTCTCGAAAAGGATAAGACATTGAAACTTGGAATTTTTATCATTTAACTTAGGTAATATCTAAAGATGTCAAGGTCAAAGGTTATTGGTCACTTTAAAAGAGACATACCAAATAATGACATCATCATGAAAATATAGTGTTTAAAGCTTCTGTTTTAAATGATTTGTAGTCTTTTAAAGTATCTGACTGCTTGTGCTTGTCAGTGGTTAGATAAAGGTAATGAAGTGTAATGGAAAAAAAATCATTGTTAGGTCATAACGTTAGTGCGCATATGTTATACCGGTATGACATTTAATTAATGAAATGTGTATTATTTGGAATGGGATATCTTCAAATAAAATTAGTCAAATTTTTGTATCAAAAATGAACACTCTGTCACATCTTATTATTGTTAATTTCAGTCCAACTCAAAATTCAAATATTAATATCTTTTCAAATACCTGTTTGTTATGTGGTAGAAACGACCAATAAATTATTGTAAATTGAAGTCAGCAAAGATAAAACAAAATTGGCTCAAAATTAACTTTTAATAAAATAAAAAATAATAATTTTACAAATTAATACAATATATGACTTATCTGACAATAATGAAGTCCAAGTAAATATCCAAATCAATAGTTCGCTGAAGTCCACCAATAAATGTTCAGATGAATATTCCTTATAATCCTCACTAAAAAGTTGAATTGATGTCGATTTCCAATGCAAAAGATGTGCGTTATAATCCTGTATAAACTTTTTAAACTGACTGACTTAACCCTTTTCAGCTACCTTATATAAATACATTTATTCTTTCTAGAAAAATCATTACAAGATATAACTAGAACATTCTAATCAACTAATTATCACATGACTAAAATGATTATGTAAGGAAAACCTCTAGAAAAATCTATGTGTTAAATATTAAGTCAATGTTCTAGAAAAATCTACATGTTCTAAGGTGTAATAACCTTGACCATTGTTTATTGTGAACAAGTTACATAACTAGGCCAAACAAATAACATAATATTAAGGCCGTACAAAATAAAAATAATGAATAAAATGCATTATAGAATATTTACAACATTTAATTACCTATAACATCTTAAAATAAATTGAAACATTTACACATGGAAACTTTATACATGTAATATTTATTCCTAAAAAATCAAGACGAATTGTATATGTTGCAGGGAATCTGTGTACTCAGGGATTAGGATTACGTGTAATCCCAAATCAGGGAATACTTGTTATCACTAAATCTCATAGGGAATACGTGTAATCCCTAAATTTTACCAGTGATGACATGTAATCCCTGATTTTTCTTGGAATATTTACACGTTTTCCCTGACCAGGAATGCTCAAAATAAAATAACATTTCAAATGGTTTTCATGGTTTCTTTATTAAAGAATTAAGAGTTTATGCAATACTGTAAAGAATTGATAGTTCAGTAATGATAAGTACTGTCCATTATAAAAAAATCCTGAAATAGTTTAATTCCAAATTAATATAAAACTAGATGTTGTCAGAAACGACAGATATCCCCCGCACTCCCCGTTTGACTTAGAAAACAGTTGTTATACACCCTGGGCATAATTTTTTTTCAATATTTCTGAAATCAAACTATTGTTAGTCGTTATGTTTACTAGAAGAATTCCATAGAATATATATGGTTGCTCAGGTGCGGATCCAGGCAATTTGAAAAGGGAAGATTCCAAATAAAATTCAAAGAAAATACCGGCGAGCGGAGCGAGGCGCGAAAATTTTTTGGGTTTTTTCTTAGTAAAACACTAGGATATACATTAAAAAATACATTTTTTAAATTTTTACTAGACATTGAATTTTTACTTGACAACATATTGATTCGTTTCGGTAACTGTATTTATCGCCAGGTCATAGAAATTCCTATGGGTACCAATTGTGCACCCTTATAGCGGACCTCTTTTTGTACTGCTACGAATCTCAGTTTATGACCAACATCAGCAAAGATCCATCTAAACAGGTTTTAATTGAAAAGTTTAACAACACTTTCCGATATTTGGATGATATTTTAGCTTTAAATAATGACGACTTCAATACGTATTATAAGGACATCTACCCTAAAGAACTTACTTTGAATAAAGCCAAATCTGATAATCATCATTGTCTGTTCTTAGACATCAATTTTGATATAACGAATGGTAAATTAGATACTAAAATTTATGATAAAAGGGATGATTTTTCTTTTCCCATAGTTAATTATCCATTTCTGGATGGCGATATTCCATTAGCGCCATCATATGGTGTTTACATATCTCAACTTGTTCGATTTGCTCGAGTATGTAATAACGTTTGCGATTTTAATGAACGGAATCTTTTCATAACTGAAAAACTATTACATCAGGGTTTTCGTTATCACAAACTAGTTAAAACCTTTACTAAATTTTATCATCGATATAAAGACTTAGTTCATAAATACACATCTAATCAAGGCTGGTATTTCACATCCCTTATTTTACGGTAATGTTTTACACAAGAGTAAAAAGTACTTAAACTCGCTTAACAAACTTATAAAACCTTTAAATCGTCTAATTCATAAGGGTTATAATTACGGTATTGTCGTCAAGTCATTACGTTTGGCCTTCTTCGGTATTAACATTGATTTTTGATAGGGTCTTTGCAATATAACTAAACCCATTCTAAATTTCTAAAATCTGTATTGCATGGACACGGGTTATGTATTCCGGTATATACATGAAATCATTATTCTAAACTCCTCACAGGAAGGGATCTTGGTTGAAGCTGTATACTGAGGGTACATAACTTCCTTTGTCAGTTGGTGATGGGTCTGGAGCTGGCATGTCAGTTAACTGTTAGTCTCTTGTGATTTCATGTTTTTGTCCGTATATTTAGTTCTTTCAGTTTCATATTTCACAACTGACTCAGTCCTGTTTCCAACTGAATTTTACTGTTGTTACGATTGTTTTTGATTTATCACGTAGGGGGAAGGTTTGGATCCAATAAAACTAGTTTAACCCCGCCGCAGCAGGTTTGCGCCTGTCCTAAGTCAGGAATTTATTAAGCTTTTGTGTGTCTTGTCCTTTTTCTAGTTAGTTTACTTTATGTGATGTTTATTTCGCTGGACTTGATTGCTCTTTGTTCAGGGGCCGACTCCGACCTGCCGTTGGGTGTGGGGTTTTCTCACCGTTCATTGAAGATCTTATGGTGGCTTTGAGTTGTTATTACTCCCCTTTGGGTCGTTGTCTCTTTGACACATTCCCCGTTTCCCTTCTTTTTTCTATGATTGCCCAGAAAAAAGGGGGTTCCGGTCTTTTAGACTTTCAGGAAATTTACCGACATTGGAACCACCTTTCTGAATCCTAAGTTTTCAGAATTTTGTTTTTTTACCAAACACTTGTCAGAATATGATATGCAAAATTTCAAAAAAAAAAATGTCTCCTTGACATTTTCAGGAAATTTACCAAAGTTGGAACCATAACTAAAATTCCAAAAGTTTATTGCAAATCAACAGACTATATGCAACAATTCTGCACAAAGATTTAATTCCTAAATCCAAAAATGTAGGATGAGTTTGCGTCACATGCCACATGTGTCAAAGTCCACATCTTTGGGTCTTTGTCAAAATTGACATCTTGGACCTCTTGTTTGCACCAAGATAAAGATTAAATATCCGAAATCTTATTGCGCAACTGCAGACTATATGCAACAATTCTACAACACAATTTAATCCCTAAATAAAAAAACTGTAGAAGGAGTTCGTGTCAAATGCAACATGGGTCAAAATCGACATCTTGGGCCTCTTGTTTGCATTAACACCATTTAAAAAATCCGAAAGCTTATTGCGTATCTGCAGCATATGTGCAACAATTCTATAACAAAATTAAAACCTTAATTCCAAAAATGTAGGAGTAGTTTGCGTCACATCGTTTCGGACAGACAGACAGACGGAGGCGAAAACAATATCCCGAACTTTCTTCAGAAAGTACGGGAATAATTAAAGACTATAATAGTTCTTTGTCTAACTCCTTTTCAATATATTTTTTGAGTAAGTACAAGGACTTGATATTCTTGGTTTTTTTTCGTTGCATTTCACTCAACTCTTGTTTGAGAATGAAAACCACTAATTCTTAGGACAACAGTGGATAAAGTTTATAGTATCTCTTTATCCATTATAAGGGAAAAAACGTTGAAGAGCACTATAAAATTCAAAAGGACAATAAAAAAATTATATTTCTCAAAAACAAAGATTGATCATATCATTTCAAGCATAATTTGTTACAAGTTCAAAAGGGTAAGAAAACCAGGAAAGATTACTATCTCTCTTAAGAGTTTTCTTTGGTTCAGATTTATAAAAATGTAAAACATTACATTCTCATATAACTTTATTAAAAACAAAATGCCTTTGATCCCATAAAATCAAGAAAAATATCAAATTTTCATATTTAAAATAATTATAAGAATAAATAATTTTCAAAACTGAAAAAAAGTAAAAATTGAAATTTTCAGTATTATAAAAATCAATATAAATAAAATTTTCATTCTGTAGCCAGATGAGTGAGCTTTTTTATCTGAGGCTAATGGGCCAGTTGGAACAGAACTTGTCCGCAATAGTCCTTTGGTGGTCCCCTGCATAAATGGGTTTTTTCAGGTCTGTGTTCTATCTAAGATAGCCAAAAGCGGGGAACATAATTTAACATAGAGCCCCACATAAAAACATATTCAAACGTCGTCTCTGAAACTACGTGGCCAATAAAATTAATCTTAGCCTCAATAGTTTTAGGTGGTCCCCTGCGAGAAAGGTGTTTTTCAGGTTTGGAATTTTTCCAAGAAGACCGTTAGGGGGAACTTAATTTAACATTGAATAACATAAATGTTCTTCATTTTTTACATAATAATTCCTTATATTTTGAAAATCTTGTATGGAAAATGCAGATATATTTTGTTAGGATTAGACTTGTATGGGTTGAAAAATCTTAATAAATCATTCAAATATTCTTTGATTGTGTTGAATAGGCAATTTTTTTATTAGACTGACTTAATGCATAACAACAATTATTGACTGTCTGGGAAACAGGAAAACGTGTAAAAATGTTGAAAAAAAATCAGGGATTAAATGGAATCCCTAGGATTTTTAGGGATTTCAAGTATTCCCTAAATCGAAATCCCTGATTTTGTCAGGGATTACACGTAATCCCTAAATACACAGATTTCCTGTAACATATATAAAAATGTCTGATAAAAAAAAGGAATTCAAGTCTCTATAACAATGATAAACCTTGTGAGCAGATTAATTCTGAATCTGGAACAAATAGCTCTTTAAATGTAACAGAGAAAATGTGTGTCCTTTTTAGGCCTACATTTGCCATATTGGGTCCAAAATCATTGAACCAACCCTCTTTGGCCTATGGACCAAAAACCGATTCTTGATGTCTGATTTCATGGTTTTTACTTAGAGCACAAATACCATTGAAGAAACAAAGAAACGTTCAGTAGAAAAAAATGTTCAGGAGGATGTGACCTCAAAATGAGGTCAGGTCAAATGTTATGTTAAGTAAAGTAAGTAAGTTAGTAATTTTTATTTAACGTCGGATCACAATATTAACAATAAACATAAGCTCTGTGGAGCTGTTATACCGACTACATATATACATATAACACACAATCATAAAACACATACAGTCATGCCTTACAAAACATTAAACACATATATGAGTACTCATGCATAAAACATAAGCAAAAAGCATTAAGCATAAAATATATGAATCACTAGCATAAGAAATAGCATTAAGCATGTAATTAAGAGCAACATAAAACATAGCAAACTGAACAAACATAAGCACTAAAACATAAAACATATGAAACAGATAAGCATGGTACTAAGAACACTAAAAAATTTGTGCTAGGTCAAAGCACTAAATTAATAATCAAAATGAGCAGATTTAAATAAACGAACAAACAAAAGCATATGGACGGAAGAGCAGAAACACATTTTTGATAATAACTAAAATTAGAATGAAAGTGGTAAACAAAAAGGATTATAGGCATACAGTCCCTAGTATCTACAGCTAACACATGAACAGGATGGTCCTGTTCATGTGTTAGTAAGGGTCTTGAACTGATTCAAGTTTGTCTGCACTCTTAGTTTATTAGGAAGACTTTTCCAGATCTTAGGGGCTGTATACCTAAAAGATTTTAGACAATACCTTGTGGTTTTTACCCTTGGTATTTCTGCATTGTTCTTTGGCCTAAAGTTATAAAGAGAATTATCTTTCAAATTTATCAGATCTTGTATAAAAACATGGCTATTACGATTTATAATTTTGAAAGTTTCCGGAGCTATTGACCTAAGACGTCTTATTTTAAGGGACGGTAAAAGAGATTTTGATAATGAATACTCATATGTTAAAAAATGGATAGCAGGAAACACCTATAATGGCTGAAAATTATAATTACATGCAACAATTTGCAAGGGAACTACACAAGAAAAACACGTATAAGACAAAAGACAAACGTAGACAACGATAGGAACTCAGGACAGCCGGACTTGGTACCGGCACTAGCAAAAGCCAGCGGTAGGGTTAAACCGGTTTATGGGTACCCAAACCTCCCCCTTATCTGTCCCGTTTCCCTATAGTATAAAAACATACGAATAAAACCCAGTACAGGTAGACTACTACCTCCATGACCACAATCTTGAAAGGAGAGAAAAAGACAATACGTAATTTTGAAAGATGGATCAAGGGGTGCTCGCCGCTAAACTGCCGGCTAGCTCAATGAGCCTAGTCTGCTGGAAGAACACTGTCGCACTACGGAAGAAAAATCATGTCGCACTACGGAAGAAAAATCAAACACAAAACTTCCCGTTTGGCCAAGAATCATCATAAATTTCAGTAGACATCGGCAGTATCTGTGAGAGGCCACTATGTGTGCAAAATTTTCAGGTCACTAGGTCCTATAAGCTAATTTAACGGATGCAAGCAGAATATCTTGCCGATATCCCCTATTACGTAAAGAATGTAAGTTAAATCCAGCCTTTCTGGAATTTTAATCAATTTCTGGCATTTTTAACAACATTTCCGTAAAATTGAGGACTAGAAATGCCCATAGTAATAAGCTGTTAACGAGTAACACCATATTTAGATATAACATGTTCATATCTATTACAAAACTTCTTAAATGTATTCAACAACTTATGAAATATGTAACCCTGTTGTAAAAGTTTGGCTGTGATAGTACGATTACGTTCATTGAAATCATCAAGAGTAGAACAAACTCGTGCGAATCGTACCAGTTGAGAAATATACATATGTATTTTCTTTGTCGTTATAAATAAAACGTAAGGCTCTTTCCTGGAGTTTTCCGATTTTGTCGGTATTGCTTTCAGAACAGAAATGCCATGTTAGAGGGCAATAACTAAAATTAGACATAATAAATGAAAAATAAATAGTCATTTTACTGAGTCGATTTAGATGGTGCCTAATACGCTTTTAGACATTTAGTTGCCTTGCAACCCTCTTACACATATTGTTAATATGACTATTAAAATCAAGCATGAAATCTATAGTAACACCTAATAATTTTACTTCTTTTTCACATTCTATAATTACATCCCCTCCTAAATCAAAATTTGAATTCAGATTATTTGTTTTTCCCCAAGAGCTATCGCCTGAAACTTATCAGGATTTGCCTTCATTTTATTTACATAAAACCAATAAATCAGTGCTTTACTATCGTCCTCAAGAACAGACTTGTGACGAGAGTAAGATACAGTATTATCATCTGCATAGTTATATAGTGAAGATTAGTAAACTCGAAAATGTCATTTATTATACATGTACCAATATATAGAAATAAAAATGAAGACCCGTCGCATTAAGGTCACTGAAAATTATGAATGGACACCTTAAGTTGAGCCTGCACACTCTGTTAAAAATCAAAGCCATCATTTTAATCAACATCTTTAAATCATTTCCACTTTTCAATCCCAAACCTGAATATAGTTTCATAAATTTTCGAAACAGCCCGGCATCGCAATTTACATAAAATGCACAAAGGACAGTTATTTACGTAATCTTTTTTTGCCAGTGAACACCCACTTTTCATGTAATATTCTGAAAGCATGTACCTTTGAGGAATATTAGACAAAGTTTTAAGAAATTATCACTACTCCTTCATTATATTTTCAATACTGAGAACATTTTGACTCAACTTCCGAAAAAGACCTATTAGTGGAGCGGCGAGGAGGCAAATTTTCAAAATTTAAATTACCCGAAAGCCCCATGGACTTTTATTATCTTAAACGAAAGTGTAATGTTTGTTCTTTCAGAAAATGGCTGTCGTCGCTATCTGACATGGTCCAAACATACTGTATTTAAGGGTCAAAGGTCATGGCCCTGAGAGCTGTATTTTTAGTTTGCCGGAGTACAACTTACTTATTTTTTGACATACTTTTCAGATATTTGGCAAATAAGTGTATCACAAAAAAGTTGAATATTTGGTACCATTTGACTTTCATTATGACATTCACCTTTGACCTTCAGGTCAAATAATTGTTTTCAAGTAAAGGATTTTCCAATACACAAATAAATTGCACTGGAGTTGTCGTATTTAAACCGAGTTTTGAATGCATTAAAGTGCGATCTGTGCTGCTATAGCTTTCATTGAATTTGACCTCACTCAAGGTCAAATAAGGCAATTTTTCTTACAATAAACAGAGCGGTACAAGGTTGACTAAGAACAAGGTATTTGACACAGTGTCTGCAACAATTATGACTCATGTTAGTCATTGCCATTGAAGATTTATATCCAAATTAAGTTTCCTCATAATATTTTTTGCGTGTGTGTGTGTGTGGGGGGGGGGGGCAAACATCTAAATGATTCTTACGTTTGACATTCACAAAAACACAAAGTACAACATATGAATCAATGGTTTTTGGACCTTTTGTTGACATCGAATTTTTGATAATAGTTATCTTTTATTTTTACCTTTTAAAGTATGTGACTTTATTGCGTGCTGTTAAAGCTCTACGCGATCTTCGCATTTAAGTTAAAAAAAAGCTAGGTTTTATAGAAACGAAATCTGCTTGGTTCATACTTGTTAACTTAAGAACTGCTTGTTATTCACATGAACAGGGCATCTTTTTGTGTAAAACACACAAGGTAATTCGTAAAGAAAAAAACCGAAAACACATTGGCCCTTGGAAAAAATCAAGAACACGAAGTCAAAGGACATTAAATGTGTGAGATCAAGTAGTACTTTATGCCAGGCATTGACAGTTTCCATAAAAGAATAAAACAGATGCAACCTATTACTTGTACTTTAATTAAAGAAAAATCGACCATAGGCAAAAGCCCATCAACTACATGCAAATGCTTGTCCAGGCAGGATCCAGACAATTTGAAAAGAGGGGTTCAAATTCGAAGTGAAATGATATTTCACCGAGCGGCACGAGGCTCGAAACANGGGGGGGGGGGGGGGGGGGGGGGGGGAGTACCAACCCCGGAACCTTCAAAGTGAACAAAACTAGAATTTTTATACATAAGAAAAAGAAGGGAAACGGGGAATGTGTCAAAGAGACAACGACCCTAAGGGGGGCAATAACAACTCAAAGCCACCATAAGATCTTCAATGAACGGTGAGGAAACCCCACATCCAACGGTAGGTCGGAGTTATGCTTTCTCCCAAATTGTAACAAAACATTCTAAACTTGACAAGCTTTGTAATAAGAGAGTACATTTTAAAACAGAAAACGACGATAAAAAGCAAACACACAGAATTTACATAGGTTCTCAACTTTGAAAATGCACACAAAAGCACAACAGGACGCAATGGCATATCTTGTTGGATTTTCTTCTGTTAACAATTTCCCACCAAATAACTTTTAGCGCAATATTTAGAAATTTACAATGAAATATTAGCCTTTTGGATGTTTTATGATTTCAGGAAATTTCAGGGGTAATTAATTTAAGTGATGACACATATTTTGTAAAGTGAGGCTGTTTTCATCTTTAGAACGCTTTGTCGTTTCAAGTTTTTGCTTAGCATAGCAGAGCTGGACTCCAATTTGACGAACAAGTACATTTCCGCATTTTCATATCAAAGCATACCCTTTGGTTAAATACACCTTTTTTATATAGGTGAGCAAATAAAAACATTATAAACATTTGTCGCGTATTTTTAGAATGGTACTTATGTCAAACATACGCCAAACACATAGAAATATTGTTGAAATATCATTCAAAACAGACTGCCTGGTAAAGGGTATATTATAAAATTATGACCAAATCGGTACAACACTGTTCAAATACGGGAAGAAAATATTTGCAAAAAACAACTTTTGATAAAAAATTTAACGTGGAGAAATGATGTATTCTGGAAACAAATACGCCAAAAGTTACGTGAAACAATTGGCAAATCAGTTATGAGACATTATTAACAAATATGTAAAAGATAAAAAGGTAGGTGATAAAAAACATCAATCTTAATGCTTAATTTTACCCAGTTTGTAAACGGTCGTACTGGGCTATATTTGAACTTATAAGGATGTATTGATGCATAATTAAGCAACTATTGCCTGATTTTTGTTTCTTTTGTATTGAGTTTCAAGAATAACCGGTGAATTCAATAAAATTTCATTCAAAGCCGTCCAATGTGCATATTGAAGAGCAGAGTAAACGTCAAAAGTCGCCATTTTTTACGTCATAGGGACCACAATTTAACGCGACGACAGGCATTTTCTGAGAGTTAAGATGTTGATAAATGATAGTAAGCAATAAAATTCCATGGGGCTTTTGGGTAATTTAAACTCGTTAAATAAACGACTTTTTACATATCCGCCGCTCTACTATATGTCGTGTATGTTCTTCGAACAACTGACGTATTACTTTTTAATCCTACGACAATTGCAAGAATACGGATCAGATTATTTTTATCTGCATATTTGGTATAAGAGCAACTAGGTAGGTATTTTTCAATCGGCAAAAAAAGGACCAGTTTATTTTCTTCTGTTTATACCGTTCGAAACAAATATTTGTTACGGTGGAACAAACACTACAGTATTTTATCCTTTTTGAACAAATATTATTAATAACAACTAGCACATGGCACAGGAAGGGCAGAATCGTAAAAAAAAAAAATCACCTCTTGACTCACTGGAGAAGTGATCACTTCATGGTATACGGCAATTGCAAGAATACGGATCAGATTATTTGGTATAAGAGCGACTAGATGGGTATTTTTTCAATCGGCAAAATAAGGACCAGTTTATTTTCTTCTGTATAGTTATACATCAGGTAATTTTAGGAAATGTGATTTCCAATGGTCAAAATGTGGGCGATATTTTATTTTGTATTCAGGGTTAAGACAACTATTTTTTAATCAAATATGTTTAATCTAAAATATCCCAGTCAAACCCCTTTATAGACATGTTCAAGGATTTGTTTTTTTTCTGTTTATCTTTAGATAACATAAACTGTGGTTTTAATGTCATATAAATATCAATTGATAGATATGTACCCTATAACTATCTGTACATGATTTTATCAAGATAAAGACAAGTACTACGGGCCGACAAGTTCATTTAATCATTGAAAAATCCCCTAGAATTTTCAATCTCCGAACTTCGTAATATGCGCAATAAACTATCGGAATTCTGACTGAGGGGAAAGATCAGTTTCGATATTTTCTCCTGCTATTTCGAATTTAGGACTCGAACTTTGGAAAGGGGTACATGAGGTCATAAACAGGTTAGGGACCGACCATTTAACTTGAAAGGGGGGGGGGGGGTTATGGTTTTTTCTAAAAAAATATTTTGGATCTGATTTTATGTGAAAAAAATATTTTGGCTGCAAGAATGATGAAAAAAAAAATTCTGATGGAGGCTTTCTGCCCCCAAAAATAATTCTAATTTTGAAAAAAAAAAACATTTTGTTGATACATGTGCAAAAAATAAATAATTTTTTTTTTCAGGTTAAATGGTCGGTCCCTTAAGTGTCTTTTGATGCAAATTCTGCATTCAGTTTTATTTTTTTAGTTAGATGTAAAGTGGTTACATTTCCAGTCGGGCAAAAATCTAAGATACCTAATTCTTCATGGCTTTTGAGACAAAAGAATGGATTTAACTAATTTGGTAACTTCTACAAGATACTATATAGAAGAAATAAATGTCAAAAACGAAACACAGTTTAAGGTCAAAGAACCTACATGATATCAGAATTTAAAAAATATGGCTTCAGAAATGGTAAACAAAAAGACCATTAGAATTTTAGAACAGAAAATTTTTTTAAATGCCACCTATTGTCATGGTGGAAAATTCACCAAAATCTTTTTACACTGTTTGGATATTTTATTTTCGGAACCAGTTGAGTTTTTTCAATAATTTTCAGACTTTAATGGACATTTAGGTGTGATATGTTTGGTACAGTTTTATTCCTCTGGTCAATTTTTCATTGGTCGCGGAGAAGTGATAATGTTCTAAATTGTGTTAGAACATAATCGCTCCTGTTCGACCAATGAAAAATCTTCATTTGAAGCTTTAATTCTTATAAACCACACTTTTTCTATGTGATTATAGAAGGATATATGCAATCGTTGACCGTCTGACCGAAAACAGCTTAATGCCTACGGCTATGCTTATAACTGTTCGTAATGACAACTTCCTATCATCACAAATTGAAGTGTAGCTTGAATACTAATAATAACAATACCATTTTAATAATAATATAAATATAATTAGTTTGAAAGATCATTTTTACTATCAATTTTGCTTGAGATTCAATTCACAAATGAAATATATTGATTTTTAAAGAAGGGTGAAGAGAAGTTACCTTAAAATTTTCTTTTCTTTCCTAATAATCGATCATTCAACTCTCAATGGTGCATAACACAACCTTTACATGTATCTGGATATACAAGTATTACTGCTTGGGGCAACTTTTGAAATGAAATGTAAAGACTCTGTATCATTAGTTCAATCGTTCATACTTGATTACACAAATGATTGAATTTAATCAGGTCATACTTTATTTTGAAAATATCCTTTAAAATATCTTGGAGGAGTGATTATGTTCTAAATTGGTCAAACAATGATTTGCCATAAAACATGGCAAATCATTGTTTATGCTTTTCTTTTCCAAGATAGTGGTCATTGAGTTAGTAGTCTACCTGTATTGGGTTTTATTCGCTTGTGTGTTATACTAAAGGGAAACGGGAGAGAGAAAAGGGAGGTTTTGATACCCATAAACCGATTTAACCCTACCAATGGCTTATGCTAGTGCCGGTACCAAATCCGGGTATCCCGAGTTTCTATCGTTATTTATGTTTGTCTCTTGTTTTCATTACTATTTATCTAGTGCAGTTCGCTTGTGATTGTAGTTCCCGGCCATTATGGGTGTTTACTGTTATCCTGTTTTTGTAATTTTAACCTATAACATGTTTTATATTCAAAAGGATCATCTGTTACAGCGGATATTACAATGGTTTATTACAATAGGCAAATTTTACCCTCAGGGAACTAGCTAGTTAGGAGTATTAATTGATTCATTGAAATTGCACAATAGGTGTTAATCAACAATAGACTTGAATTTTCTCTCACCTTGATTTTTTGACTGAGAAGATTTACCAGTCTGACAGATTAATATTCCTTATACACTAAAGAGACCGGTTATACAGAGTCATGCAGTATTTTTTTGGTTTGATCTTATATTTATTTCTTTATTTTTTGCCTTTCAATTAATATAAAAAACCAGAGACATATAATTAAATGTCTCTGAAAAAACAAAACAAATTTCAATGATACTCATATTATTGTCAAATTCTCTCATTTTCCCACATTTTTAAAAATGAACTATCTTAAAAACAAGAACCATATCATGTCAGTTGTTCAACTCTATTTGTTCTTTTACCTAATTGTTTTTTTTTCAATTTTTTTGTAGTATTATTATTTGATCAAATATTTCCGTACACCCTTGAAATTGTTCATTCACTGAATTAAATCATATTTATAAAAAAAATCCGTATATTTCATATTGCATAATTACACATTTTGTTCTCAAAGATATTAAACTTATAAAGGAGATTCGACAAAAGTTGTACAACACTATGAAACACCCTCTCCCAGTGCAAATGTTACTCACTCATTTATTTGTATTTATAAACAGTCAGTATATATGAAGAAAATTTAATTAAAAAAGTCCAATATTGATCAGAACGTCAACCAATTTACGCAGACAAAAACTGAATGGTAGCCACAGCTTTTTTAATACGATGATGGCCCACCAGGGCCACTTAGTGTGAATTCATGAAAAAGAATCCACGAGCCGGAGGCGAGTAGATTCTTTATCATTAATTCACACTTGGCCATTGTTTCTCTTACTTAAACCATTGTTGAGACATCTATATAATCAAGAGATTAAAAAGATTATCGCCTATCTAATAACTACATTGTTATCTTCGTACTATATATGTTTTTATGAACGAAAGTTCAATCAGTATCAAAGAAGAATTATATGGATGAAGTTGTTCTAAAAGTCTGATTTTACCGATATTTAATACTCAGATAAACTTCAATTGTGGTATATGTATTTTTCAAAGTGAATCGAAAGGGCATTAAATTCAGTAAAAAAATGTCGTTGAATAGTGTTGAACCTCTAAACCTTATCAAAGAAGAACAAAGAAGAGAGAAAACGTAATTTTTGTCTGCATAATGAAATACTCTCTGCCAAAACACATTTAATATTTTTAACCTCAGGGTTATACTTGCACTATGAAATTGCAGGGGAAAGAAGAGGGTATTTTTTAGTTATATTTGTTGAAATGAGTCACTTTTCCGGAAATAAATTAATAAAAAAAGTAAAAAAAGGAAAGAAACATGATGTTTAATTGCATATATCGTAGAATCTTTACCCCCACCCCCAAAAGGAAGAAAATTGACTATTCACTGAGCTGTACGTATTTTAAACTCTGTTACATCACTTATTGATAAAGTTCCATCATACAAATTTTTTTTCAATGGAAACAGATGAAAAGAATTCATCAGTGGCGTTTCCAGCGGTGGTCAAAGGAGCATGTCCCCCTGGCACTAGTCAGGTTGTTTTTTTTCAAATTAAACAAAAAAGTAGAGGTTTGTTTCTTTAGTATGTTTATTAAAACAAATTATTAATGAAAAAAGGTCAATCAGAGATTGCAATCCCCCCGCTCACCTTTTTTGGAACCATACTAAAGTTCGGTATTGAAAATGTATATATAGGAATCATCAATATAAATTCAATTTAAAAAAAATAGATTTTTGCAGTCTTTCTATTGAAAACAATAATTCTTATATAAGGAATTGAAAAAGGTATGGTTGCTAGATGGAATTCCAAAAAATAACGGGTCTTTGAGAGTTTCAGGAAATTTACCAAAATTAGAATCAAAGCTTTTTGCTATCTGACAATAACATTAGAAAATGATCATCATAACTGTTAGGAATGGAAAAAGATACGTTTGCTAGATAGAATTAAAAAAAATAACAGGTCTTTGAGAGTTTCAGGAAATTTACCAAAATTAGAATCAAAGTTTTTTGCAATCTGACTATTGAAAATGATCATCATTACTGTTAGGAATGGAAAAGGGTATGGTTGCTAGGTAGAATTCCAAAAAGTAACAGGTCTTTAAGACTTTCAGGAAATTCACCAAATTTAGAATCAAAGTTTTTTGCAACCTGACATTAGAAAATGATCATTTTAACTGTTAAGAATGGAAATAGGTACGGTTGCTAGGTAGACTTCCAAAAAATAACAGGTCTTGAAGAGTTTCAAGAAATTTACCAAAATAAGAATCGAAGTTTTTTGCAATCGGACTATTGAAAATGATCACTGATAAAATAAGGCACCAAAAAAGATACGGTTGCTAGGTGAAATTCCAAAAAAATAATTGGTCTTTGAGAGTTTCCGGAAATTTACCAAAATTAGAATCAAAGTTTTTTGCAACCTGACATTAGAAAATGATCATTTTAACTGTTAGGAATGGAAATAGATACGGTTGCTAGGTAGAATTCCAAAAAATAACAGGTCTTTGAGAGTTTCAGGAAATTTACCAAAATTAGAATAAAAGTTTTTTGCAATCTGACTATTGAAAATGATCATCATTACTGTTAGGAATGGAAAAGGGTATGGTTGCTAGGTAGAATTCCCAAAAAATAACAGGTCTTTAAGAGTTTCAGGAAATTTACCAAAATAAGAATCGAAGTTTTTTGCAATCGGACTGTTGAAAATGATCACTGATAAAATAAGGCACCAAAAAAGATACGGTTGCTAGGTGAAATTCCAAAAAATAATGGGTCTTTGAGAGTTTCAGGAAATTTACCAATATAAGAATCATATTTTTGAAGTTTAAGTGGTCATACTAGCTGATGACATTAAAAAGTTGCTAAATTATTTGATTTTATGTTAGAATTTCAAAAATTATTGGTCTTTGACATTTTCAGGAAATTTACCAAATTTCTAAATTCTTATCTTGGATTCCAAGAGCAATTCAAGTTATTCCCCATGAAAATGTAAACCACAAAATGAAAATTATACATAAAGTTCCAGTCATATGCTGATTACTTATTGTTTAACGTCTTTTGTCCCTTCAGGGCATGCCCCCATGGGGTCATACCAAATGTTCGCTATCATTAGCAAATTAGAAAAATATAATGGAACTCATATAGAAAGTATCAGATTCCAAACATAAATACGTCATAAGATTTCGCATATTACTGGATAACTCGAAATACAATTTCGCTCATTATTCCGCCCTGAGGGCAAATTTCAAAATTCCGAAACCTTCGGCACAGACAACTTTTATAGTGTTANGGGGGGGGGGGGGCAAATTTCAAAATTCCGAAACCTCCGGCGCAAACAACTTTTATAGTGTTACTTATGCCCTTTGAACAAGGTTTGTACAACTTAAGGTGTAAGAGGAGTTCTAGCTGAATCGTTTTTTTTCGTTTTTGGACCCCAAAAGGCCATGCCCTGAGGGGTCATGCGAAAATTTCGACGCCCTCTGAGAAGTTGCTACATAATATGTGAGTCGATTCCCGGGTTTCAACTTTCTAGCCCAAATAGTCTTGGAGATTTCTTCAATTATTGGATATCGCGAAAATTCGTTTTCCCCCATAATTTGCCCCTAGGGCGTTTGACAGAAACTCCGGACCCCTAGCGCGCTAGTGCAGATCATACTCTAATATGGTGCCAAGTTTCAAATTTCTACCTCTTATAGTTCCAGAGCTATCGGGGAGCACTACACACATACATACGTACGTACGTACATACATACGGACGGACTGCATTACATAACCCCCCGCTTTCGCTAAGCGGGGGGATAAAAATGTCATATTCAGGGTACATTGTCACGACTTGACAAATTAATGACAGTTTAATATCCACGTACCTCTAATTCTAATTTAGTGAATTTTAAAATACTAGTAAGTTGAAGAACTGTAAAATAAGACCTTAGATACTGTTGTAAAGAAGGACGGACAGTCACATAAACAATTTGAAAAATCACGTAGAGATTGTGAACTGTCTTGGATAAAGAAGTTGCAAACGGCGTATCCTCTCGGTTTAAATGATAATATTATGGACCTAGGTAACATATCAAGAACTTCTTCCATCAATATTATGGATATTGTTTCAAAAAATTACGTAATAAACGATCCCAAGATAAACGTATCAATCGTGATAAACGAAAATACCACAGAACTTCAGTTTCAATTTCTGACCTTGTTACTATCTTTAAAAATAATGGCAGACATAATTTGCTTTGTAAATTATGTTCAATTACTATTGTTAAATTAAATACTTTATTGGAAAAATGCAATACCATACCATATTACAGTCCAATGTATGAAGCTGCTGGAATAATCAGCGCATTTTGCTACCACAAATTGTTTCCTAAAATTGATAAACCTGAAGACCATAAAAGATATTTCCTTAATTTACCGTATATCAACAAAGGGATCGATCTTATTGATGTATCTAGTATATTTAGAGACTCAAAAATTATCAAACTTATTCCTCCTTATTTTGATAATATGGAACCACCCATCATTTCATATACTTACAAAAAACCTACAAGAGACCTTATTTTTAATTATTCATCCGTTACCAAAAATCCTGAAATTAATCAAAATTCACCCTTGACCTGAAATTGTGCAAGCTCGAAGTTTCGATATGAACCTAGTGGTCATGTTATTACAGGAGACCTCAACATCGTCCAGGACCGAGAGGTAAAATCTTTTCTCCAAAAAGGACCCAAATATCGTCCTCCTTCAAAAATAATTTGGAAGAACTGTCGTGATGTAATTAAAAAAGCCATCATGTCATTCTGTAAAAAGTGGTGTAAAAGAGAAAGTGCGGATAAAAAATCATTAGACACTTTCATTAACAAATGCATGGAAGTTGTTGATATCCGAATAAATCATTTCGAAACACATTATAAGCAGCAGAATACAATTCCTACTATTTCAAAAATCATACAGAAGTTAAAAGAATTGGAAAGAGAGTATATATTTGTTCCGGCAGATACAGCAGCCAATAATGTGGTCGTTGTTTGACGTAAGTATTACATCGAGGTGCTTCGGAATGAAATTACCAATTCTAGTACATTTCAAGCTACCACGTCAACAGAAACACAAATAATTGATGATCACATGATAGCTACAGCTGAACTTAAAGCAACTTCTAATTATAAAAGCATTCCTACTATATATTGGCTTCCTAAACTACACAAAAATCCTTTCAAATTTCGTTTTATTTCGGCATCAAGTAAATGTTCAACTACACATATTTCTGTGTTATTGACCAGTGCACTTACTACCATAAAAATCTCGTCATCATCTTTAGCAACAAATGTTATGAATACAGTGGAATTAACTACTTTTGAAGTGTTAAAAATTCGGTTGAAGTTTTGGAAAGACTTCGATCTGTTAATGAAGCATACACCTCCGTCGATAGCTATGATTTTTCTAACCTCTATACTACATTACCGCATACACTCATCAAAGAGAAATTTTCGTATTGATCAAATGGTCCTTCAAAAAATCAGGATGTACGTACATTTGTTGCAATACATTTAAATCGTTTCTCAGTGACGACAAACATGACAAATATACCAACTGGACTTGTCAGGATATGATAAAAGCATTAAATTTTCTTCTTGATAATATTTTTGTTCGTTTCGGAGATACAGTCTATCAGCAAAAAATAGGCATTCCTATGAGTACCAACTGTGCACATCTCTTAGCAGATTTATTTCTTTATTGCTACGAGTCACAATTCATGGCAAAAATTCAAAAAGACCCTTCTAAACAGCATTTAGTGGATAAATTTAACAATACATATAGATATTTGGACGATATTTTGGCTTTAAATAATCCTGAATTTTCTAAATTTACAGATGAAATTTATCCTGCAGAACTTACTTTAAATAAATCCAATAGCAGCAGTGATTATACTCCTTTTCTTGATCTTGATATATCAATAAATCAAGGAAAGTTAAACACTAAGGTTTATGATAAAAGGGATGATTTCTCATTCCCTATAGTCAATTTCCCCCCATCTGGACGGCGATGTTCCGTTAGCCCCTTCTTACGGGGTCTACATTTCACAACTTGTTCGATATGCACGAGTATGTAGT
>MJUU01045595.1:86132-97016 GCA_002080025.1 Modiolus philippinarum
TTCATGCGGTATACAACGGATTTGAATATCAAATGAATATCAAACTGGGATTTTTGTCAGTTAGATATTCGTTTGACATTCGTTTTTGGTTTATTCATTGAATGTGCAACGTAGATGAATATCAAATGAATATGAAACTGGATTTTTTTTTCAGTTCGATATTCGTCCGACAATCGTTTTCGGGTCATTCATTGAATGTACAACGTAGATGAATATCAAATGAATATCAAACTGAATTTTTTTTGAGTTTGATATTCGTTTGACATTCGTCTTCGGGTAATTCATTGAATACATCGTAAATGAATATAAAATGAATATCAAACTGAGATTTTTGTCGGTTCGATATTCGTTTCACATTCGTTTCCGGACTATTTATGCAACTGGGATGAATATCGAATGAATATCAAACTGAAATTGTTTCAGTTCGATATTCGTTTGACATTCGTTTTCGGACTGTTCATGCGGTATATAACGAATTTGAATATAAAATGAATATCAAACTGGGATTTTTGTCAGTTAGATATTCGTTTGACATTCGTTTTCGTTTTATTCATTGAATGTGCAACGTAGATGAATATCAAATGAATATCAAACTGGATTTTTTTCAGTTCGATATTCGTTCGACAATCGTTTTCGGGTCATTCATTGAATTTACAACGTAGATGAATATCAAATGAATATCAAACTGATTTTTATTTAGTTCGATATTCGTTTGACATTCGTATTCGGGTCATTTATTGAATATACAACAAAGATGAATATCAATGAATATCAAACTGAGATTTTTGTCAGTTCGATATTCGTTTGACATTCGTTCTCGGACTATTTATGCAACTGAGATGAATATCGAATGAATATCAAACTGAAATTGTTTCAGTTCGATATTCGTTTGACATTCGTTTCCGGACTGTTCATGCGGTATACAACAAATTTGAATATCAAATGAATATCAAAGTGGGATTTTTGTCAGTTAGATATTCGTTTGACATTCGTTTTTATTCATTGAATGTGCAACGTAGATGAATATCAAATGAATATCAAACTAGGATTTTTGTCAGTTCGATATTCGTTTGACATTCGTTTTCGGGTTATTCATTGAATGTGCAACGTTGTTTCAGTTCGATTTACGTTTGGCATTCGCCATTCATTGTCTGTCTGTTTATCTGTCTGTGCATCCGAAACTTTAACCTTGGCATTATCTTTTGAACTATTAAAGATACACTATTCATACTTTGCATGTGTATAGGTCTAGTCAAAGAGGGAGACAGATATGCAAAACACAAATTAGGTCAAGGTCACAGAGGTTTAAAAGGGGTTGAATTGGATATTTTCCCATATTTGACTGTAGAATCCTTATCATTTGTCATATTTAGACGGGGTTTGCTTTATTTATTGCTAAAAAATTTGCACAACTTAGGTATGCTGACGGATTTGAGGTAACATTAACCATTTTTGAGAAAGAAGGGGCTCAAAGGGGGCCAAATGGGAATAAATTAATTTTAATTTGTTGTCAGATCTTGATGCAGTAATTGTCTGTAAGTTTATTATAGCAATTTTAAATAGATACATTGAACAATGAAAACCTTTTTCAATAACAAGAGTCCCAAAGCGGCTACACCCATTTTAGAATACAGGGGTTAAATTTGGAGATTTTATTAACACCGTGTATCATCCGTACACAGGATATAGGTACCAAAACTGGTTTTCGTTTTAATTTCAATGATGGTTACCATTAGTGTACGTGGATCCAGTTTATAGCTACTTAGTACCTATAGACTGGTTTATACTGGTACCCCCGTACACTAATAGTAGATTTCATTGTAATAAAAACGGAAACCAGTACTGGTACCTATATTCTGTGTACGGATGATACACTTTGATTAAGGAAATATTTCTTTTTACTATTGAAAATATACTTCACATACTTGGCTGGTGTATAGGTCTAGTCAAGAGGAACATAAAGATGCAAAAAATTGTCCAAATCAAACGGGTCAAGCTAGGTCACAGAGTTAGAAAATAATTAAAATTGGCAGATTTCCCATACAATTGACGAGAATCCGGGGACATATGTAGTGTTTCACAAACACATCTTGTTCTTGTTTATTATGTCTCCCCTTCATCGAAGGGAGACATATTGAATTACCTCTAATTATGACGCCCCAGACGTAGTAATTTAAGTTTTTGAGGGAATTCTTGTCCTGGGTAGAACTTTTTTGTTTTAAAGCCCAGTTTGTTCATATTTGTATGTATATACATTAGATCATGGTGGAGTGTCACATAATATAATTGGGTCACTGTGTCCTCGACCTTTAATGTCAAGATCAAATAATTGAATATTTTATGACATTTTTGTGTTAGGCAGAACGTCTTTGTCTGATAAAGCCAAATGTGTTCATACTTGTTATGTATATACATCAAGTCATGGATGAGTGTCACGTCAAAGAATAAGGTCACTGTGACATTGACCTTGAATGTCAATTTCAAAAATTTGTTGCCTTTTTTAACTGGATTTATATGTTAATGTGCATTTGTATTGTTAATGTGTATTTGTATTCTTTTAATATTTTGCGACTCACACCCTTTATACATATTAATTCTATAAAGCTTGAAGAGAAGAAATGGATAATACTTTCTGCAAACCCCAGGGGTAGTCCCAAATCTCCCCCAATGTTAAGAAATTATTTATCATCAAAACGGTTGATATCCCCACCCCTAAACCATATATTTTCTTATTACTCATGATTAAATGAATTGGATTTTGCATATGACATTCACAAGGGATTGTCCCCACTCCCTAACACCCTACCCTTTTAAAGAATTATATTGTATCTTGAAACTGGTTGAGGTACCAACCCCTATACCATATATAGTCCTATTACTATAGTGAAACGCGTCACCCTAGAACACCTGTCCTTCCATAGAGCTAATGTTAAAATCTCTAAATTATCCCTGATTATGCAAATGAGCTAATAAACCACGCCCATTTTCTTATATCCACAAACCCTATTTCCAAGCGTCACGAATGTAGAGCACCGTAAAAATAATGAAGCGGTGTGAGAGTGGTGGGACTGTTGGAGTGGGGCAACCAAGTTTCAGTATTCTAACCAAAGCCTTTTCTATTGTTTTATCTTGTTTTTAGTTCTCCTCTTGTATTGTATTTCAATTCAGTCATTTTTTTGTCAAGTACTTCAGTCTTTTCTATGTATTTTCTGTATTAATTGGTAATACAGTACCTTATCAAAACATTTGCATTGGCATTTATATCGATTTGTATTCATTTGTAATACCTTTTAACTCTTTTGTTATCCCAACTGATTTCAGTTTTCTCCCTTTATTTTGTGTAATCCGGAGTCCATGTTTTCCTTTGTCCTAACATTACCCCAAATATTGCATTTGTTTACCACTCTCCGTCTTGAGTGTGATATCCCGTTCTGTATCATTATTGATTTTTGGTGCATTTCCCTCATTGTTTCCTGTATCTATGTAATTTCTTTCAATTAGGCAATAAATAATCAACTAAATTACAGATATATACATATTTCATTTTACCCGTCATGAAGCAAACATGGGTCGGAGAGCCATCCATATGATGCCTTTGCAGTTTAAAATCCATAGGGTCGCGTGCTGTAATTGCCCATAGGCACTCTTTTGTCAAATACGATTCTATAGCCTCTATCTTGATATACGGATAGGAGTTTCATATTATCTCGCATGATCCCTAGATTATCGCTCATGGTTTTTGCATCGCTTCTGTTGTTTATCACCATGTCTTTAATCGTATCGAAATTAATGATCAGGGCATTCTTGTAGTTAAGTGTTATTCCCTTCACTTTACCTGCAGTTTCGGTTCCATCGTTGTCCGGTGCTGCTAATCCGTAATTTATTTCCAACTACTAGTATCTCATCTGTTAGTTCTCTTAAGTAGTCTCTTATTGTGCTCTCCACTCTGTATGTTGAAAAGTAAGTACAATGGAAACTGTATCTGCGTAGATTGCGCGGTTGTCCAGATTCTACAAATAACTGTACAGCTTTAGTCTTGCTTGGGCTGTAGTGTAGGCAGCAATGACCACGTTGGTCCATCCCGAGTCTTCGACGATTTCTTCTTTGTATCGATATAATCCTCCAATCATTGTGTCACTTACGGGATTAACACAGATAAGACTGATTTGATCACTAGTTAAGAAATCGACATAGTCGCTTGGGTCGGAATAGTATTTTATTTGTGGCATATTGGGTCTTTGACCTAATTTTCCCCAGAAGCTGTTTAACATCAATTTGGCTAAAGCTCGTAACCCCGGATTTATTTTATCATAGTCTAATAATATCTCTTCTCTGTCGTAGTAATCTCTGATATAGCTATTTTTGTCTACTTCAGTTTGACACCATTCTGGCCACCCGCTAGCTCCTGTTTCATTTCAGGAAAGTGTTGACGTATTCGGTAAAGAGTCCTCCTGTCTTAGTCGTTTGATCGTATTGTTCCGTGTCAAAGTGCCAGACTTCATAGATTCTGTCTATCTGATATACTTTCTCCAACGCTCTCTTTAGTTCATCGTTGACCAAGATTCCGGTCAAAGCCCTTTCCTCATCTATGTGTTGACAAGGCGTTTGTTGACTGGATTCGGCACAGGCTTTACATAACGTGAACAATAGTTTGTTGTTTATTTATGCAGGGAGTACTGGGATGTAGAGTCCTCTCTGTGGAAGAACTTTGAATTTGATGAGTCCTTCGTATTGCTGCATATCTTTGAAATTCTCCGTGATGATGGTGATGTCCCACGGGTATCTTGCCGGTCTTGTTGATGTACGGGTACAGTGAAGTAACGTCGTAGTAATCAATGTTTTCACCGTTAGAAGCTTCTTTGTACATTGTAAACGCTTCTGTACGTCCTCCGTAAAAGGCATCTCTGGGTTACAATGGGTAAACATATTCGAGGGAGTTTACGAAACTTTGTTTGAGGATCACTCCGTATTTCTCTATCGAAATCGCACTCCCATACACCGACATAGGTATAGCCTTGGTCGTCTAGGTATCTTTTCTTATCCAATGTACGCTGGTGTAATTCACACATCGTCATATTGTTTACTGGATTGACGGTCGAGGCACTATAACAACGTAAACATCCGTGCCAGAAACAACCGTTGTATTCAAAGACTTCATTGTCGTGGTATCCATCGACCTTGTATGCACAGATTTTCTTCTCACCGCCATTACCAGCGTGCTGTATCCGAATACCGTGCACATCAGATAGATGTTGTAGCCATTTTATTGCTTTAATGGAGTGTTGCTCTTGAGGTCGGAAGCCGAGGGCGGGTTTGATGCCTTTAGCGTCTGGTTTAAAAACAAATTGCGAAACACCAAGTTACAAGCCGATGGTATCGTAATGCATTCTTGGAATGGATCGATTTCGCCGTGTCGGTCGGTGGATGTCATCTTCAAGAATAATTCTCGGAACTTGAGACAAGGTTTTTTCAGAGTGTTCACATCAAAACGGAAATAACTCAACAGTTCTTTCAGTGTGCGTCGTACCATTGGAAGAAGGGGCTTCTCTCCTCGAGCTTCATTTCTTCTGGTTGGTAATACTTGACATCTGGTAGGCGGTTGAGTATCACGGATCTATTTTCTTTAGTGTTAAATAGGTGAAGAATGTATTCCTTCTTGAGCTCATTCAAGCCAAACCTTTTTGGTAGTTATGACAATGCCATCGGTAAAAAAGTTTATTGAGTCAATCATTCTGATGTTGAAGTCAGGTACGGTGACGGCCATTTTCTTCGTTCCATTTGAAATCACATCTGGTAATATTCCTTCGGTATACAAGTAGTTTAAGATAGGATAACTGTCGTATCCTTTAAAATTGTGGCATAGGACGGTAGCTCCGTTGTTTTTTCAAGAGAACAGCCATTTACAAAACTGTTCGATGGTTTTAGGTCCTGTAAATACTAGTTCCCCACATCTTTCACAGGACGTGTGTTAATCGATTCCGTTATTTATACACTCCAGACAGACTTTGTGTACCACACACAGATTCAGCTGGTGTTCGTAGGTGATGCTACGTAATTCATTGTTGGAATGGATCGATTCGTCCATGTCCGCCGGTGGATGTCATCTCCATGAATAATTCTCGGAACTTGAGACAGGTTTTTCTCAGTATGTCCACATCCACATCGGAAGTGAAATAACTCGACAGTTCTTGATGCAAGTCGAACATGGAACTCCAGAGTGTGTCGTTCCATTCGAAGAAGGCGCTTCTCTCCTCGAACTTCATTTTTTTCTGGTTGGTAATACTTGTCAACTGGTAGACGGTTGAGTATCACGGACACGGATTTATTTTCTTTAGTGTTGAATAGGTGAGGAAAGTATTCCTTCTTGAACTCATTCAAGCCAAACATTTTTGGTAGTTTGGACAATGCCATCGGTAAAAAAGTTCATTGAGTCAATCATTCTTATGTTGCAGCGAGGTACGGTGACGGCCATATTCTACGTTCAATTCGGAATCACATCTGGTAATAGTCCTTGGGTATACAAGTAGTTTAAAATAGGATAACTGTCGTATCCTTTAAAGTTGTGGCACAGGACGTTGTTTGTTCCATAGAATAGCCATTTACAAAACTGTTCTATGGTTTCAGGTCCTGTAAATACTAGTTCGTTTTCCTACATTCTTAACAGGACGTTTGTTCATCGATTCCATTATTCATACACTTCAAACAGACTTTTTGTACCACACACAGATTCGGCTGGTGTTTGTAGGAGCCACATTTGAAATGTTTACAGTTTTGACATGTTCCTGTTTCGTCTGGTTTGTATCCTTCGTAACACTGGACAACATCATCTTGGGTGCATTCAAAGTCGAAGAAAATATAAGTTTGCTTCTTCTGTTTCTTTTGCATATTGACAGGTATCATGTAGCACTGATGTCCGGATGGATAGATATCTTTACAGGTCTGACAGTAAGTGTTTCCACAGGTATGATCTCCATATCTTTTGTTCACGGTTTGTTCACAGGTTGTGCACTTGTAGTAGGTAGTGCACGACGAGTCTCCCGAAGTCGTCGTCTTTTTGTGTAGTTCGAAACACGTCGACCCTTTGAAGTATCGCCCGCAGTCTTCACATGGTATCCAGTCATCTTCGCTTTCGGTGTGAATCTTACGACAATGATAACACGGTTCATTAGAGACGTGTTCATATCTGTTGCTATATCCTTTGTCACATTTATGACAGTAATAGACGCGTGACAAATGTGACATGCTGATAATGACATCGTAATGGTTCTCGTGGTAAAACAGGTAGATCTTCTTCTCGGTTTCGGGTCTTTTGTATATAACAGTGTGGAAATGCTCTTTGGATACGACGTGAATTTGATACTCTGGTAGAACTGCTTGAAATTGTTTGATCTCTTCGATGCCACATTGTTGTAAAGGTACCCCTGCTTTAGCATGTAACTCTACTGCCAACTCTTCCTGAATGCACCGGCCATGTCTTATAGTGTCCCATTTTTCGTGTCCATCAATTTCAGCCTTAGCCGTAACGATCGTTCTGGCACAACACAGGTCGTTTTTGTTTTTAATCTGGATGATGGAAGTTTTACTTGCTAAGAATCTTTTATATCAATATAGTTGGTTTTCTTTCGTCCGCTGCCCGTTGGCTTGTTAACATGGGTGACTTCCATTTCGGCATCTTCTGTTAATATAAACTTTTCGTTGGATTGCACAACGCGTTCCACTTCGTCCAATAATATATAATCCATCCTCATGAACGGCATGGCAATGGGGAAGTCCAGATCGGGTGTCTGTAGTGAAATTCTGCACTAAGTCTTCTGGCTTTGTAAATGTGGTCACTTTCTTCAAGATGGCGTCGAAAAGCTCGTGCAACGTTTGTAGTACTTGTTGAAGGCTCTGGACGTTGACCTCTTTGAACTGGATTTGGTTCTGGGTAGCAGTAGTTTGAAATCTCGGTGCACTTTTTAGACCTTTTATCTTTAACTCGAACAAGTCTTCAGGCTTTTGGGGTTTAGTACTAGACCCTCCCACTTGACGTCTTTCCTGATTGTGACGCTCAAAAGCAGATGGTCGACAGAAAGTGGAATGACATTCCATACATTGATATCTGGGCTTGTCATGGTTTTTCAGATGTGCTTCAAAGTTAGCTTTCCTCGTAAACCACTTGGGGCAAATGCTACAGGCAAAGGCCATATGGTCTCTAAACATTCTGTAGTGGTTCAATAATTCTCTTTTGCTGTCAAAGGACTGGTGACAATATCCGCATGAATGTATTTCTATATTACTACAATATATCATCATTTATTACTATTTAATTTTGTTTTATTGATAACCAATTAATTCTGTATTATTGATCACACATTTGGTTCCAAGAACTAATTTATCGGTCAATTAAACTCTGAATTCAAAACTTCATATTCGGCTTTATTGTCATTTAAATTAATTATATAAAGTTCACTTACCTTTGCAATTTTCCGAGTTACTGTTAGTTTCCCTAACAATGTATATATCAATCCGCGGTAACTTTGAGGTCCTGGAGAGTTTGGTGGAGGTTTCAGCGTTTTATGTCTTACGATTTTTGATATATCGGAGTCCAAAAATTCGGAAACTGCCGAAAATACAAAATTGTCTTCGTTAAGTAATATAGACGTGTTATATATGTATTCGAGGTAACTTTGACCATCTTAATCGAATGGTGACATTTGTAAAACCGTATCTCTTACAGTATGGGTGATATGAGGGGTTGAAAATTTCGGGGTGGTCGAAAATACGAATTTTCCTAATTCGAGTACTAAAGACATGTTATATATATATTCGGGGTAACTTAAATCGAATGATAGTATTTGTGAAGCCCTATCGCTTATAACATGGGTGATATGAGGGTCCAAAATTTTTGGAAGAGTCCAAATTTCATTTTTTCCTAAGTCAAGTACTAAAGACAGTTACATATGTTTTCGGGGTAACTTTGACCATCTAAATCGAATAGTGATATTTGTGAGGTCGTATCTCTAATAGTAAGGGTGCTACAAGGGGGTCCAAAATTTAGACAGGGTCATTTGGTGAATTTTTCAAAAAAATACTTAAATAGTTGTGTGATATATGTCTTCAGGGTATCTTTGTCATTCTAAATCCATTGAACACATCTGTAAAGTCCTATCTCTTACGGTATGGCAGTTAGGGGGTCCCTAAAATTTAACATGGGCTAATCAATAAATCCAAACCGCCTTTTTAACGAAGCACAACGACTGAAGTTCCCATTCTGCATCCGACCTTCGAACTGAACAGATGTGAAAGAAGGGGAGCTTTACCTATAGAGTGTTACATAATTAAGTTCCAGGATCTGAACAGAGCCATTCAATGAAAACAGCAAGACTGTACAAGATATCAAGATCTATCCCTAACCACCAGACTGAAAGAAAAAGTCAACAACTGAGACGAATCGAAACAGCAAGACTCTATTAGATGTCCAGAACTGTGCCTTATTGTCAGACTGAGAAACGTCAACCACTGACACGAAATTGCGGAATATGCCACCAAACCTTTAGTCGTCGAGACAATCTTCAACGACATATGAATACACATAAAATCAAGCCTAACAAATTTCGTTGTGAAGAATGTGGACAGAAATGCAGTAGAAAAGATGTGTTATTACGTCATCAACGTACAAAGCATCAAATAGGAAAAAGAGGAGAAACGGGGAATGTGTCAAAGAGACAACGACCCAAAGGGGAGTAATAACAACTCAAAGCCACCATTAGACCTTCAATGAACGGTGAGGAAACCCCACACCCAACGGCAGATCGGAGTTGGCCCCTAAATAAAGAGTAATCAAGTTCAGCGAAATAAACATCAGCCTAGACTCCCATAGACATAAAGTGAACTAACTAGAAAACAGACAAGACACACAAAGGCTTAATAAATTTCCTGACTTAGGACAGGCGCAAACCTAATGCGACGGGGTTAAACTAGGCCCAAACCTTCCCCCTATAGCCAATGTGGTAAATCAAAAAAACTATCGTAACAACAGTAAAATTCAGTTGGCAGCGGTTAACTGACATGCCAGCTCCAGACCCATTACCAACTGACAAAGTAAGTTATGTACCCTCAGTATACCTCTTCCATCAAGATCCTTTTCTGTGAGGAGTTTAGCATACTGATTTCATGTATATACCGGAATACATAACCCGTGTCCATGCAATACTGATTTCAGAAATTTAGAATGTGTTTAGTTAAAATGCAAAGACCCTATCAAAACATCAATGTTAATACCAAAGAAGGCCATACGTAATGACTTGACGACAATACCGTAATTATAACCCTTATGAATTAGACGATTTAAAGGTTTTGTTAAGTTTTTTAGGCGAGTTTAAGTAGTTTTTACTCTTATGTAAAACATTACCGTAAAATAAGGGATGTGACATGCCAGCCTTGATTAGATGTTTACAGGTTGCATTGTATTTATGAACTAAGTCTTTATATCGATGATAAAATTTAGTAAAGGTTTATGATGACGAGAACCTAGAAGACGCTCCAGTCCAACCTAACAATATGAATGTTCTTACAATCACACTGAAGATAGGTCCCAACGAACCAATGAACAGCTCCATTGAAACAATACAATCCCGAACCAAGAAGATGCAGAAGAAATTAACATTCTGTTGAATGGATTTTAACTCCAAAAACAAAACTGTAAAGACTGCACGTAGATCTCCGACCCGTGCCTGTCTCATGACGGAGAAAATAAACTATGAAATTGACAATGACTTTGTTATTTTTTATGAACTCTTGAGTCATGTGCGATTAAACCCCTCCGAATATAACACCCACTACTTTAGGAAAAGTAACAACTCCGAAACCCAAGCAGCAATATCCCAAACCGCCCAGCATCAG
>MJUU01045595.1:105437-116135 GCA_002080025.1 Modiolus philippinarum
ACGAATGTCAAACGAATATCTAACTGACAAAAATCCCAGTTTGATATTCATTTGATATTCAAATCCGTTGTAAACCGCATGAAGAGTCCGGAAACGACTGTCAAACGAATATCGAACTGAAACAATTTCAGTTTGATATTCATTCGATATTAATCCCAGCTGTATAAATAGTCCGGAAACGAATGTCAATCGAATATCGAACTGAAGCAATTTCAGTTTGATATTCATTCGATATTCATCCCGGTTGCATAAATAGTCCGGGAACGAATGTCAAACGACTATCGAACTGATAAAAATTCCAGTTTGACATTCATTTGATAATCATCTACGTTGTATATTCAACGAATTACCCGAAAACGAATGTCAAACGAATATCGAACTGAAAAAAATTCAGTTTGATATTCATCTACGGTGTACATTCAATGAATGACCCGAAAATGATTGTCAAACGAATATCGAACTGAAAAAAATTCAAGTTTTATATTCATTTGATATTCATCTACGTTGCACATTGAATAAACCGAAAACGAATGTCAAACGAATATCTGACAAAAATCCCAGTTTGATATTCATTTGGTATTCAAATCCGTTGTATACCTCATGAACAGTCCGGAAACGAATGTCAAACGAATATCGAACTGAAACAATTTCACTTTGATATTCATTCGATATTCATCTTAGTTGCATAAATAGTCCGGGAACAAATGCCAAACGAATATCGAAGTGACAAAAATCTCAGTTTGATATTCATTTGATATTCATCTATGTTGTATATTCAATGAATTACCCGAATACGAATGTCAAACGAATATCGAACTGACAAAAATTCCAGTTTGATATTCATTTGATATTCATCTACGTTGCACATTCAATGAATAACCCGAAAACGAATGTCAAACGAATATCGAACTGACAAAAATTCTAGTTTGATATTCATTTGATATTCAAATCCGTTGTGTACCGCATGAAGAGTCCGGAAACGAATGTCAAACGAATATCGAACTGAAACAATTCCAGTTTGATATTCATTTGATATTCATCTTTGTTGCACATTCAATGAATACACCGAAAACGAATGTCAAACGAATATCTAACTGACAAAATTCCAGTTTGATGTTCATTTGATATTCAAATCCGTTGTATACCGCATGAACAGTCCGGAAACGAATATCAAACTGAAGCAATTTCAGTTTGATATTCATTGGATATTCATCTCAGTTGCATAAATAGTACGGGAACGAATGTCAAACAAATATCGAACTGACAAAAATCTCAGTTTGATATTCATTTCATATTCATCTATGTTGTATATTCAATGAATGACCCGAATACGAATGTCAAACGAATATCGAACTGACAAAAAATCCAGTTTGATATTCATTTGGTATTCATCTACGTTGCACATTCGATGAATAACCCGAAAACGAATGTCAAACGAATATCGAACTGACAAAAATCCCAGTTTGATATTCATTTGATATTCAAATCCGTTGTATACCGGATGAAAAGTCCGGAAACGAATGTCAAACGAATATCGAATTGACTAAAACCTCAGTTTGATATTCATTTGATATTCATCTACGTTGCATATTAAATGAATTACTTGAAAACGAATGTCAAAAGAATATCGAACTGAAATAAATTCAGTTTGATATTCATTTGATATTCATCTACGTTGAACATTCAATGAATGACCCGAAGATGATTGCCAAATTAATATCGAACTGACAAAAATCCCAGTTTGATATTCATTTGATATTCAAATCCGTTGTATACCGCATGAAGAGTCCGGAATGGAATGTCAAACGAATATCGAACCGAAAAAAATCTCAGTTTGATATTCATTTGATATTCATCTACATTGTATATTCAATGAATGACCCAAATACAAATGTCAAACGAATATCGAACTGACAAAAATTCCAGTTTGATATTCATTTGATATTCATCTACTTTGCAAATTCAATGAATAACCCGAAAACGAATGTCAAACGAATATCGAACTGACAAAAATTCCAGTTTGATATTTATTTGATATTGAAATCCGTTGTATACCGCATGAAGAGTCCGGAAACGAATGTCAAACGAATATCGAACTGAAACAATTTCAGTTTGATATTCATTCGATATTCATCTCAGTTGCATAAATAGTCCGGAAACGAATGTCAAACGAATATCGAATTGATAAAAATTCCAGTTTGATATTCATTTGATATTTATCTACGTTGCACATTCAATGAATAATCCGAAAACGAATGTCAAACGAATATCGAACTGACAAAAATCCCAGTTTGATATTCATTTGATATTCAAATCCGTTGTATACCGCATGAAGAGTCCGGAAACGAATGTCAAACGAATATAGAACTGAAACAATTTCAGGTTAATATTCATTCGATATTCATCCTATTGGCATAAATAGTCCGGAAACAAATGTCAAACGAAAATCGAACGGACAAAAATCTAAGTTTGATATTCATTTGATATTCATCTACGTTGCATATTCAATGAATCACTCGAAAACGAATTTCAAACGAATATCGAACTGAAATAAATTCAGTTTGATATTCATTTGATAATCATTTACGTTGAACATTCAATGAATGACCCGAAAATGATTGCCAAACGAATATCGAACTGAAAAAAATTCCAGTTTGATATTCATTTGATATTCATCTACGTTGCACATTCAATGAATAAACTGAAAACGAATGTCGAACTGACAAAAATACCAGTTTGATATTCATTTGATATTCAAATCCCTTGTATACCGCATGAAGAGTCCGGAAACGAATGTCAAACGAATATCGAACTGAAACAATTTCAGTTTGATATTCATTCGATATTCATCCCAGTTGCATAAATAGTTCCGGACTGAATGCCAAACGAATATCGAACGGACAAAAATCTCAGTTTGATATTCATTTGATATTCATCTATGTTGTATATTCAATGAATGACCCGAATAGGAATGTCAAACGAATATCAAACTGACAAAAATTCCAGTTTGATATTAATTTGATATTCAAATCCGTCGTATACCGCATGAAGAGTCCGGAAACGAATGTCAAACGAATATCGAACTGAAGCAATTTCAATTATGATATTCATTCGATATTCATCCCAGTTGCATAAATAGGCCGGAAACGAATGTCAAACGAATATCGAACTGAAACAATTTCAGTTTGATAATCATTCGATATTCATCCCAGTTGCATAAATAGTTCGGGAACGAATGGCAAACGAATATCGAACTGACAAAAAATCTCAGTTTGATATTCATTTGATATTCATCTACGTTGTATATTCAATGAATGACCCGAAAACGAATGTCATACGAATATTAAACTTACAAAAATCTCAGTTGATATTCATTTGATATTCACCTACGTTATATATTCAATGAATGACCCGAAAACGAATGTCAAACGAATATCGAACTGAAAAAAATTCAGGTTTGATATTCATTTGATATTCATCTACGGTGCACATTCAATGAATAACCCGAAAACGAATGTCAAACGAATATCGAACTGACAAAAATCCCAGTTTGATATTCATTTGATATTCAAATCCGTTGTATACCGCATGAAGAGTCCGGAAACGAATGCCAAACGAATACCGAACTGAAACGATTTCAGCTTGATATTCATTCGATATTCATCCCAGTTGCATAAATAGTTCGGGAACGAATATCAAACGAATATCGAACTGACAAAAATCTCAGTTTGATATTCATTTGATATTCATCTACGTTGTATATTCAATGAATTACCCGAAACGAATGTCAAACGAATATCGAACTGAAAAAAAAATTAGTTTCATATTCATCTACGTTGCACATTCAATGAATAAATCGAAAACGAATGTCAAACGAATATCTAACTGACAAAAATCCCAGTTTGATATTCATTTGATATTCAAATCCGTTGTAAACCGCATGAAGAGTCCGGAAACGAATGTCAAACGAATATCGAACTGAAACAATTTCAGTTTGATATTCATTCGATAATCATCCCAGTTGCATAACCAGTCCGGAAACGAATGTCAAACGAATATCGAACTGACAAAAATCTCAGTTTGATATTCATTTGATAATCATATTTCTTTTATTCAATTAATTGCAATAAACATGATTATCAAACGTTGCTTTTTTACCGTTTGATATTCATTCGATATTCACGTTTTTTTTTTCGCTTCATTTAATAACAATTATCATGAATATCGAACGAATATCAAACGGTAAAAAATTACCGTTTGATATTCAGTTTGATATTCATAATTCTGAATGTCGAATATCGAACGTCGAATATCAAACGTACTTGATCCCGGTAAAGCCAGAAGATGACAGGTTCTTTAAATGCAATTATGAGTGAAACAAAAAACAATAAGCTGAAAAAGAGGGAATATATACAATAAAAATTCATAATATATTGATTTCAGGAAAAAAGGGAACTATTTCCATAATGGTCAATCGATTGTCTTTTGTTATTTCATTATTTAGTCATCATTGAGAAATCATTTATATAATGTCAAAAGAATTAAATTCTGGACCAAGGAATGAGATTTTTTCCATAGGAAAATCAATCAAGGTGATTGAAAACAGTGACACAAGTCAGATTCATACTTATACAATAGACAATAGATATTGTTTGAATGTAATGCTTCAGTTCATCTTTCAACAAAGCAAAGTTTTTTGTCAATCACCTAACAATACTGGGGTATTTTATGTTGTGTATGGCAAAAATTAGGTTGGAAGATTGAGTGAATGGTAAGGGCATTTTTTTTAGCTGAGAGTAATTCCTCGCACTTTGCATACGGTCGTATTTTCGTCTTTTTCGGGTCTAGCTAAGTTGTATGCATTGTTTTTAGGTACACCGGTCACGAGTTCCGTAATCTTGTTGTTAGGTACTTTATCCGAAAGGTCTCCAATAGAAATTGCCTAGTTCTGGTTTCCACTCTCTTGATTGAGATGTATATACGATGGAATCGGTATAGGCGTAAAAAGCACGGGTGCTCAATTACTTTAAGTAACTGTACAACGTAAGTCTTGGTTGTGCGGTAGTGTAAGCAATAACCGCATTGGTGTGTCCAGACTCATCTTTGAATTCGTCTTTATATTGCTATCTCATTTCCACCATCTCAACGCTGACCAAATTGATACGCATGAGAATCTGATCGCTGGTTAACATATCGAAGTATTCTGCAGGGTGACACACGTATTTGATTTGTGGAAGGTTAGATCTTTGACCGAATTTAAACCAGAAGCTGTTTAACATCAACTTGGCCAAAGTTCTCAGTTCTGGGTTCTTCTTGATGTTACTATAATTTAGAAGAATGCCCTCCTTTTCGTGGTACTCTCTGATATACCCCCATTTATCCCTCTCAGTTTGACACAATTCTGGCCAACTATTTGCTTCCTACTTCATTTTTAAGAAGGTATTCACGTATTAGGTGAAAAGTCCTCCAGTCTTAGTCGTTTGGTCGTTTTTTTCAGTGTCAAAGTGCCATACTTCGTATATTTGTTCGATTAAATATTTTTTGAGCTCACCTGGCTATGCTCACTTGGCGTCTGTTGTCCTTCGTAAACTTTTCATTCAAAGATCTTTCTCTTCAACCAGTTGGCCTTTTGGAACCAAATTTGGTCACAATAGACCTTGGGTGGTCCCCTTAAAAATTATATCCGGCAGGTCCTTACCTAAACCAAGATTGCCGCCAGCGGGGAACATAGTTTTAACATTGGACCCTATTGGAAAACACAATCAAAGATCTCAGAAACTACCAGTCCAATTAGAACCAAACTTAGTCACAATGGTCCTTAGATGGTTCCTTCCAAAAAGGTATCCGACAGGTCTGTACCTCATCCAAGATGGCCGCCAGCGGGGAACATAGTTTTAACATTGGACCCTACGGAAAATACATTCAAAGATCTTCTCAGAAACTACTAGCCCAATTAAAATTTAGTCACAACGGTCCTTAGATTGTCCCTTCCAAAAAAGGTATCCGTCAGGTCCGTACCTCATCCAAGATGGGGGGGGCATAGTTTGAACATTGGACCTTATGGAAAAGACATTCAAAGATCTTCTCAGAAACTACTAGTCCAATTAAAACCAAACTTAGCCACAAGGGTCCTTAGATTGTCCCATTCAAGGAAGGTATCCGGCAGATCCGTTCCCCGTTCAAGATGGACGCCAGCGGGAACATAGTTTTAACATTGGACCCTATGCAAAAAGTTATTCAAAGATCTTCTCCGAAACTAATAATCCAATTAGAACCAAATTTAGTTACAGTGGTCCTTAGATGGTCTTTTCCAAAAAAAGTATCTTTCAGGTGCGTACCTTATCCGAGATGGCCGCCAGTGGGGAAAATAGTTTAACATTGAACCCTATGGAAAATACATTCAAAGATCTTCTTCTCGAAAACTACTAGTCCAATTTAAACCAAACTTCTCCAAAAGGGTTCTTTGATGGTCTCGTCCAAAATAGGTATCCGACAGGTTCGTACCTCTTCCAAGATGGCTGCCAGCGTGGAACATAGTTTGAACATTGGATCCTATGAATTTTAATAGGAATCCCTGTCAAAATTTTTATTTGAATTGTGATCTCAAGTGGGTTGTAACGGATGGAGCTCTTAGATGCCATAGAATCCAGACAAGAAAACTAAAATTTTAGACAAAAGTATTCTGCTGGACATTTTATTTATGGTTTCAGCACTATGTGTAAACCAGATTACAAGGGGAACCCCTGCCCAAATTTTTTTTGTAAAAGGGGACTGAATGTTTTAATTTCAGCAATATGTATTACCTTGATTATAAGGGGAACCCCTGCCCAATTTGTTTTGGAATGGTGTTCTGTTATGGATTGTAATGGATGGTGGAACTTTCGGTTGCCATGGAAACCAAACAAGAAAACTGAAATTTTAGGAAAACAGCATTCTGCTAAATTTTATGTTTTGTTTTCCGAAATATGTAAACACTAGTTAATAAGGAGAACCCATACCAAAATATTTTTTGAAAAGGGCTTGTAATGTTTTGATTTTGGTAATAATTATTTTTGAAAGGTGGTCTGAAATGGGTCGAAATAGATAACACATTCAAATACATTTAAAGATCCTTTCTGAAACAACTTGTCAATTAGAAAACAATGGTACATTTATCGCTCCTTCCAATAAAGGTATCCGGGTGGACCACACCTCATCCAATATGGCTGCCAACATTAAGATAGTTTCTATTGTATTCCATGAAAAGAATTAGGTCTCTGAAACCTCTAATCCAATTGGAACTAAACTTGATCACAAAAGTCCTCTGGTGACCCCCTTCAAATTTGCATTTGGCATGTCGTCATCCAATCCAAGGTGTCCTCCAGCAGGGAACATAGTTTAACATTGGACAATTTTGCCTTTTGTGTCCGCCATGGTCCAGGTGAGCGTTACAGGCTCTTGAGAGCCTCTTGTTTCCAAAGCTTTCTTCATTTCATCTGTTACCCAAGTTCCAGTCAGGGCTTGTTGCTCATCGGTATGTTCACACAACAGTGTCTGATGATTCAGTACAGGTTTTACACAAGGTAAAGAGTAACTTGTTATTGATTTTGGAGGGAAGTACTGGAATATAGAGTCCTCTCGATGGTAGTACCTTACATTTGATCAACCCTTCGTACTGTTGAATGTCGCTGAAGATTTCTGTGATGATTTCGGAATTTCCAATAGGAATTTTCCCCGTTTTGTTGATGTAAGGGTACAGTGAGGTGACATCTGCGTACGATATGTCCTGGTCTTTTTCATACAGTTTGAATGCTTCAGTTCGCCAACCATAAAATGCATTTCTGGGCTCCAAAATAGTGATCATTTTAGCTTGTTTGATAAAGCTTCTTAAACTTTCATTTTCCCGAATCTTTTTGTCAAACTTGCATTTTCATTGAATGCTGATCAAATGTAAAGTACTACCACCGAGATGTCTCTACATTCTAGTACTTCCTTCCAAAATCAACAAATAACTAAATACCGAAGTCACTGTGAATTTACTTTCTGCATATGCGCATTTCGACAACTTATGTCTCATCAGTGTTACTGGGTAAAAGAGTAACTCATCAAGTTACACTTTACCTTGTGTGTAAAACCTGTGCTTAATCTCATCATCAAACACCGTAACGTGAACACACAGATGAGCAACGAGTCCTGACTGGAACTTTAGTAACAGAATATATGAAGAAAGCTTTAAAAAAAGGATATGTAATCGAACAAATACACGAAGAATGGCACTTTGACACGGAACACTACGACCAAGCGACTAAGACTGGAGGGCTTTTCACCTAATACGTGAATACTTTCTTAAAATGAAGCATGAAGCAAGTGCTTGGCCAGAATGGTGTCAAACTGAAAGGGATAAATGGGGGGTATATCAGAGAGTACCACGAAAAGGATGGCATTCTTCTAGATTATAGGACATCAAGAAGAACCCAGAACTGAGAACTTTGGCCAAGTTGATGTTAAACAGCTTCTGGTTTAAATTCGGTCAAAGATCTAACCTTCCACAAATTAAATACGTATATGACCTGCTGCGATATGTTAACCAGCGATCAGATTCTCGTCATGGGTATCAATTTGGTCAGCAATGAGATGGCGGAAATAAGATACTAGTATAACGACAAATTCGTCAAAGAGTCTTCTGGACACACCAATGTGGTTATTGCTTACACTATCTCACAACCAAGACTGAAGTTGTACAGTTACGTAAAGAAACTGAGCATCCTTGCTTTGTACATCGATAGCGATTCCATCGTATTTACATCTCAATCAGGAGAGTGAAAACCAGAACTAGGTGATTACCTAGGGGACCTTACTGATGAAGTACCCAACAACAATGCCTAAAAATTATCTAGACCCGAAAAACACGGAAATACGACCATATGTAAAGTGCGAGGAATGGCTCTCAACTACAAAAAAGCCCCCACCTTTAACTTTGATACCATAAAAGATATGATGATTAACAACAGAAACGATGTAAAGACCGTGACAGACGATTTCAAAATTAAAAGGGACCAAGAAGAGGTTACTGACCGTACATCAAGACAAAAATTACAGAATCGTGTTTGGCAAAAGAGTCGCCATGGATGATTTAAGCACAAGACCTTATGGATTTTAAATTGTAAAGGCAGCATGAGGATTGCTCTCCGACCCATGACTGCTCAATGACAGAGAAAATAAAATATGTATGTCGTAATTAGCTGATTATTTATTAGCATTAAATTGGAAACTCCTTCAGAGAATCACACCATATAAGAAACATAAAATAACAATGAAGTCGTATATATACAGAAACAAAATGGGGTAAGAGAATCGGCTGGGAGAAAGACCAAAACAAAACAGAACTGGGAAATAAATCAATAGAAAACAACACAAGAGTAAGTTTTGGGTTAATGTTAAGACACAAACAAGGGAGACAACCCAAACAATAGTAAAGCACGCAAAACCAGATTCGGGAGATTGTGGAGTATTGGAACAGTACAATAAAAGATGGATGTATTTGGGATTGAAAGTAACAGATACTTATCACAAAGCAAAGATGGAAACTGCGAGAAAAAAAGAAAGAATTATAATTAGGTTTGATTATGGTAAGAGTATGTATAGGATGTCTTCCAGCGTCCAACCACTCTCACACCGCTACACTAACTTTGCGGCGCTCTACGTTAATGACGCTGAAAGACGGGGAAAGAAGCAATTGACTTAATAAACAGGCGGGAGCAACTTTTAACTATATTCCACTACTTTCACAACAGTTCCACGTTTTTATAAACATAATAGGAATGACAGTTATGACTTTAAAAAATCAATGAACACAGTAATAATGTCGGATGATTGATTAATAAAGGAGATCGATAATTTCTGAATGATGTTTAAATTGGTATTATCATAGACTTGACGGGCCCAAAGTGACCTGATACACTTGCGGCGCTCTACGTTAATGACGCTGAAAGACGGGGAAAGAACTCTTTGTCCCTGTATACCACTGATGAAGGTCTTAGTGGCCGAAACGTTTGGTCCCTTCTTCTTACTTTTAAAGCTTTTTATGGTATTTTATCATTTTTATTTCTGTTTTCGACATATTTTTACCTTTTAATCGTGTCTCACCACACCTACATATTTTATTTTTTTGTACTACTTGTAGCCATTGCGCAACACTTTGTTTTATTATATAGAAATATAGCTTTCGGTAACCCGGCCATTCTTCCTCGTAGGAAATCTAGAATTGTAGCATAGTACACGATGAACATAAGGTAGGTAGGAAATAGAAGAAGGATAAGGTTGCAACAGATAAGATACATTATAGGAATAAAAGTAATTTTGGAGGAGTTTATCGATGTGTAAACGCGGCCGACTCACTTACAAACTGAATAAAGTCCGAAGGACTTTATGTAAAGTTTGTGAGTGAAAGGACGCGTTTACATATCTATAGACTCCTCCAAAATTACTTTTATTTCTTGTAATTCCAATCATTTGAACTTAAAACAAAGTTTTTGCGCCGATTTTGATGTCACCATATACTGCACTAATTTCCTCGGAGGGAATTAATGGGCAAGAAGCGTTTATGGAGAAAACAACTTCGTTGTTGTTCGTGACGTTAGTCAATGAAATTTGATATTACAATAGCAATTGGAATGAAAAAAGGTCAATCAGAGATTGCAATCCCCCCCCCCCCCCCCC